>BSSO01000802.1:0-28521 GCA_030267885.1 Mesembryanthemum crystallinum
GAAAGAACTTCTTCAGAGGAGAATCTTGTAAATTTCAACCAGAGTTGTTTCATGTCAGAGGCTTGTTGTGATTGCCAGACTGAGGACACCACTTCTGGAAACTCCTCATAGGTAGTAATTAACAAAAATTAAGTTTCACCTAATACCAGTATCAATTAAAGGAGTAATTAAGGACTATATTTAGTTGGACATCCTTGTCACATGAACATATATATATTTTGGTTTTATGTTTAATCTTAGAGTCATCTTTGATACCCAAATCAATCAATATTCATTCTATTTCTTCCTCTTGAAAAAAATGCCTTTTTTTTTTTTTAAATCTAATCTACAGGATTTTAACTCATTATTGCGCGCACTACCAAAGGAGCATATTGATTATACGCAAATTCTTGTATATCACCCCTAAGCGTTTTTTTTTAATTTTTTTTTCCAGCTAAATTGTTCTATGAGAAAAGTAGTAAATTTTTAAAAGATTATTAACTTTGGTTGTCTCACTTTGACATGATTACACAAAAGTGTTATTCTTGATCAAAACGTGAAGAGTGCAGACCTTTAAATCATCTCCAACATATCATTTTTCACATACGTTGTGATTACGGAAGCTTACCGCATGTTAAATAGTAATTTATTTTATTATATGTATGTAGTTTGAAATTGGCCGCTAGCCATATATCCAGAATTTATACTCCTATATGTATTGGATCTCGGAGATGATCTTAATCTAACTAGTAATCCTTATCCATCTAATTATTAACAGGGGAGTGAGACCCATCTAGATTTTGTTCCCTTTTTATAAAAAAGATCCAACTAAATTTAGTTGTTAGTTGTTTTAAGGATATATGGCTCTGAAGAGCATGGTATGAGTAAATTTTAACTATTTTTTTTCCTTTTTTTGGTGTTAACACATACTTTCCCTGTTCCATTAAATTCTTTATATTTGATTTTTTTTTTTATTGTCTACAAGATAACGATATTTAAAAGTATTAAAATATGATATATGAATATCCTATTTAAATCAAAACAAACAAATGCAATTTGATATTGTAATTCTTCATATTTGTATTCACAAATTAATGTCAAAGTCCGTGAACTTTATTCTCAAAATACGAAACTGTCCAAACATAAAGTTTTAGTGGAATAGAGAGAATGTTAGACAGTTTACAAATGATATTATTTGTCTTGTTCCTTGTATGGAAGGTAGGGATTTTTTTTTTAATAGAAGGATGGGGAAAACATGATTATATGAAATAGTAACTTGTTCTAAATTTTAATGCATAGTTAGTTATGGGTCAACAAAATAAAAATACATAAGTATTTACCTAACAAATATCACTCAATTAGGTATTGATTTCAATTGATTGGTAATGGAAGTTTACTAAGCAATTTTTTTTACCACTAACCAATACTAACATGCAAATTCTTATGTGCAACCATGCAACCGTTAGACGATCATATTTAGGGGTGACTTTTTGCAATTTAATATGTAACAGCTAACTCTTAATCTAATATCAGATCAAAGCTTTGTTCCTTGAAGAATACTCTCTCAAGTCGGATTCAGATGTCATGTTGTGCTTGTACATCATTCCAAAATCAAAATTTAGCTTGAAAATTACACTTATTATTATCTGAATTTCAGAATGCAGCCCAACAATGTGAAGCTCAGCAAGGTCCAATTCATGACCTTCAAGGCCTCAATATTTACAAATTGCTAGCCCTAAACACAATGAAATTTCAGCCCAAAATTTAATTTCAATTTTTCTTTTCATTTTTTTTAATTGATAAGAAAATTCAGCCCAATATTGCATTTTAAAATTGTACTGTACTGGTTGTGGATAGATTGAAGAGCTAATCTCTCTCCTGCAACCATGCTCGGCGTAGGTGGGCTTCCGCCACCGTCAGCGCCACCGTTGGCTCTGAAGAGAGCCACCACCACAAACTCCATTTTCGTCTCTCTCTTGTTTCAAAGCCAAACCCACAAAGCACAGCTCTCTCTTTTGCAAAACCCACTTCATAATTTCTCCCCATTGTTGCTGGTATGTAATTTTCATTGTCTAAATCCCTTGTTTCTTACATTTTTATCTGCTTAAAGGAACAATTTTGAGGATGCCCAAGTTGATTTATTTGCATTTCTTTGTTAGGGGCGAACTGGGTTGTGCTTATTTGCACAAAAGAAGAAGCAGGATTTAAGTTTTGTTGGCATTGAGCTGTTGAAGAAAAAAGGGGGTTTTGTAGAGGAAGAGGAAGAGGAAGAATTTGAATTTGATGAAGATGGGGATGTTGATGATGATTTTGGTGATGAAAATGAGGATTTTGATGAGGATGAAGGTGATGTTGTTATTCCATATCACAAAATGGATGAGTGGTTAGTGAAGAAGCCAAGAGGGTTTGGTGAAGGGAAGGTGTATGATACTTCAATTGAGGATAAGTTGCTTGCAGAAATTGAGAAGGCTAAGGAAGCTCAACTTGCGAATATTAAGAAGCTTAAGAATGAAACCAAAGAACCCACTTCCAAGGGAGAACCCAAGAAGGAGCTCAATGGTTTGTGCCCTCACTGCTCACTGTGTAGTATTTATAGTTTGCTTGTTGATTGTGTTGTTTTCCTCTTGATTTTAAGCTTTTGGATATCTGCATATTTGTGTAATGTGGTGTTTTCCTCTTTTGTTTCTTTGGTGCAATTGTGTGACTGTGATGTGATTAAAATATCTTGCATGGTTTCTTATCAATGTTGTTCATGATTCATGGAGGAAGATATGACAAGAATTGTGATTTTCGAATCAGAATCCGCTTACTGAATTGTGCTGACATTGCAAGTATCTTTTCTGGAGGTTGGCAGTGGCTTCTCATTTGTATTGGTTTTTGCTTCTGTACCTTTGTCATTTGCCTCAATATCTTCTGTCAGGAGGGAGAAACGATTTAAGTCGTTCATTTGAACTAAAAACTGAATGATAATGACAACATGAATTGAGACTAAGTAAAGAAACAGATACCATGAGTCATTATTCCACAATGATTTGCGCCCCTAGATTGTTTGTCTCTAGTTATGGATCACTAAATTAAAATTTATCATGAGGAAAGTATGTATGGATGAGGTTGAGTTGTAAACTACTGAACCAATGAAGAAGATTGAGGAGTTATATGGCATTAATCTTGGCTTCAGTATTTCGAATTGAAAATTTAGCATTCTAATTGCTTATGCACAATTCATTATATAGATTATTGACTTATCAATTAAATTTAGACACTTGAAAATTTTATTTATGCCAATGACATGCCAACATTTTCTCAGATAATGCCTGAGCACGACTCTTGGACTTGTACTCGTGTAGGGCACTTGTACATGAGTTCAAGTAAGCATTGATATATTTCACTTTTACTTGGATGATGTAGGCTCACTGTTGCTGATTACCAGTTGGTGGAGAATGCATAGCTTTAGTCGGCAGGAAATGTATTTGTCGAGTAAAAGTTAATTTGTAGTGTGTACAGAAACTTAACCTAGAAAGTTTTGCCTTCCTTGTTTCCTTGTTTCCTCTTTGTGTTACCATTTAACAGTCGAATATCAGATAGCCATGACATGAGATCTTGTTTACTCTATAAATTTGTTGCGGTTCTTTGCATCATTTTTTAGATTTTTTTATATGTTCTGTCTACATTAATTTGCTCTGCTTACTTGTGAATACCTACAGCTTCTGAAGGTGTTCCTAGTGGGATTCGTGTTCGTATCAGCAATCTTCCGAAGAAAAAGAATATACAAAGAGACCTAAAATCAGCCTTTCAAGGAGTCCCGGGAATACTTAACATATCACCAGCAGTTTCTGGGAACAAAAAGACAAGGGAACCCGTGTGCAAAGGCTTTGGCTTTGTTGATTTCAAATCCTTTGAGGATGCAAACAGGTATGCTATGCTTCTTCTCAGCTCTAACTGAAGAATAACTCTCACTTTTTGTTGTGCTGCAATGCAGTGCAATTTGGTAGATACTACGGCCCTGTTCATTTCATCGTTCTCATTCAGTTTGGCTATGCAACTTACTTTTCCTCTCGCATACTACTGTTCATTCAGTTCTGTTCAGTTGAACAGGGCCTTCATGTACAAAAGTTTTGCATCCCAACCTTTGTGAAACTAATCGATATGGATCAGGCATGAATTGAACAAACTATAATGTATAATGCAACCATGCTCATGATCCCTTTTTTGTTGCATCTTTTATCTGTCATTTGAAATCATGATGTTGAATGTCATAAATTAAAAGGTAGAGTCTGTAACAGGTTTGTCCAGATGTTCTCCAGGCAGAGTATCACTTTTGGTAAGGCTGAGAAGCTCATAAAGTGTGAAATTCTGAAGCCACAAGAAGCTGACAATGAAGGTTTAGCGAGCAATGGATACAACAGCACTTCTAAATCAATGGTTGCTGTCTTAGAGGACGAAAGTGATCAAGATCTTGACACTGAGCAAAATGACCTTATGTTACAATTTGGGGAGGATGATGATTATGACGAGTCTGATGAAGAACCTGATAGTTTAGATATTGTAGAAAATTTCGAATTAGCAAGTTCACCAGAGCAGGGTGATAGTGATGGCGAAGAACTAAAAATGAAGTCGACAACTGACCCATCACCAAAGCACGAAAAGAAGACCAAGGCAACTAAAAAGAAATCAGCGGTCAAAAAAAAGCCAGAGAAGCTCCCAAAACTAAATATTCCAGGGTCTGCAAAGAAGTAAGCTCAAATCTGTTCTCTGCATCTGTATTTATTAATGAGTAAGTCTTGCATGGACTTGATCCCTCATATAAACCATAAGGAGCAACTCTTTTGCTTTAGAGGGGTGACTTGTGGAGTGACCCCCAGATTTAAAGGGGTGAGTTCTTCACGCCAAGAGAGCGGGTCCCATTTGGTCCATTGTATGGATCAAGTTCTTGCAAGACTTTGCGTTTCTTAGTTCATTTCAATTGTTCTTCTATGTTTTCCTTTTATAGGAGTTAGTTTATTCCCATCGTTGACATGTTCTTCACCATCCTGCAGGCTGAAAGTTCGAGAAAAGGCCAAATTAGCAGAGGTCTTCTCGAGATATGGATCAAAAGAAGCATTGGCTTCAAAAGAATTGTAGCCACTGATAATGTAAATTTTAGAATGATAGTATGTAATTGTAAGGTGCCAATTGCTGTTTGCTAATGTTGGTCTGGTGATTGTCACTCATCAATCAACACTCCTTTGCTACTACATCACTGCATGAAAGCGCGAGTCTCCTCTCCCTTCAAAATATAAAGAAAAAAGGTAAATATAAATGAAAAACAAGGACAAACAAAACAAACGAAACAATTCTGTTTGAAGTCAATTCCTCTCTATCGTGTTCCTAGGTTGTGGATTGTACGGCTGTCTTACCAACATGTTTGCGCAATATACTTGTGGATGTTTACTACTTGTTAAATAATAGTATATGGCTGGTATCCACAAATATGTTATGGAAATGCAAAAAAATAGTGCATGGGAGAGAATCCTAGCCTTATTATATTATCACAATGTTAAGGTCAAAAGCTAAATGACGGTTGGTTAATGTTTAGGTGTATGAGGCAAAGAGGGCACACCGTTATCTAAGAGTATAGTCTAATCTCACATTTTGGGTGATAACTACTCTTTCAGCCTAGATTCGGATTATACTCCATCAGGTCCAAAAATAAGTGACAATTTACATTTTCAACGGGATTATTCATTTACCTAATCTATTTTGATATTTAACTTTTCATTTGAGAATATCAAATAAATACAGAAAGTATACATTTAATGAAGATCACATTCTCGCTTCAGAAACTTGGAAACTCAAAACACTCAGTGAAACTACCCACACTTTCTAGTATATTTTGCTTTTTACTGGATTTAATTAGGGCTAACAAAAGTAGCTGGGTTCACTTACCACCGGAAGACCCACTTCGCTCACGTTAAACCCCACCAAAACCCCTCGCCTAATTAAACCCCACCAAAACCCCTCGCCTAATTAAACCCCACCAAAACCCCTCGCCTAATTAAACCCCAAATCCTTATTTCGAAGAACCCCATCCCTTCATATCATAATTCGATTTCTTGATTTGGTATGTTCACAAATCTCTTCTTCTTCTTCTTCTTCTTTCAATCCCATATATCGTTAAACTCCTCTTTGATTTTGATTCCCCAATAATCAATTACTGCATTAGGGTTTATCGAGTTGTTCTTCCCCAAAATTGTAGCTTTGTGTAATGACCAGCTTGTTGTACCAAATATCTTCTTTTTCGTCCTCGATTTTACTGAAATCAGCTCGTTCAATCGTGGGTAGCTCATTATATGGGCGTTGCTCAAATCTATCCTTCAAAAGGAGCATTAATCACCCTGGTGTAATTTCCATTGATTTGGGATCATCTGTTTTCGCAAGGTTTGGAGTTGTTCAGTGCTATTGTTCGACGAAGAGCTCGCCCCGGAAGAAGAAATCAAAAGTGGAGGCGATAATGAAAGACGAGAAGGACGCATTTTTCATAGTCCGGAAGGGGGATATTGTGGGTGTCTATAAGAGTTTGAGTGAATGCCAAGCTCAAGTTAGCCCTTCGGTAACTTACTTGATACTCTTGTTTAATTAACTATTTGTATAGCTTGTCAAAGGCTTAACATTTCTTGTTTATAAGAGGTGTTTGATGCAATTAGCGAGATATTATCATAAATTGATTTGCATAGGAAGGGTGTTCTTTATGACCTTTATCTGAAAAATCCATAGTAAATGTACATTATGAAGCTGACAAAACATGCAAGTAGCTAAGAAATTTAGTCTTAGTACCAAGTTAGTAGCAAGTGGATTTCGTTTGCTCCCTTGTCTTGAAATCGGTTTGTTATGTTGTTTACCCTGCAATTTTACTAGTTTCGTGTGAAGTGCATTTAATAAGACTCAGAAAATATCCGTATCTTAAGGAAATATAAGTTTCAGAAGGTACTGGTGGTCGTAACTAGTAAGTAGCATAAGAGGTGCTGTGTATCTGTTTGATGTTGTTTTATTGTTTTTGCATTGAGTTTGGTCACTGAGCTGATTACTACCATTTGCAATGTCTTGGAGTTTGTTAGTTTACAAATGAAGTGGTGCTGATGCCAAATTGTACAGTGTACCGTCCATGGGAACTCCATAGCCAATGACACAAAAATGTATATAATGAAGCTGGCAAAATGAAGTTGGGTTTATGAAGTATAATAGTTAATGTTAGTAGCTTTTTGAAGTTGCGACTTATGTTCTCCCTTGGATGTTGTGAATAGAAGTGAGTTGAGCACAAGGAAATTTTATTTAATTGAACAAAAATGACTTGGGGATTTTTTGGTTGGGGTCTATTTGGGAGCCCGTAGTGTCTAGGATTGTCAAGCGCTTGGATGGATGGAAAGGGATGTTCTCTTCGGGGGGGGGGGGGGGAGGATTACGGTTCTCCAGTTTTGCTTGGCAAGCATTCCTCCTTACTACCTTTATCTTTTTAAGATTCCTATGGGTGTGGCTAGTAGGATAGAAGCTGATGCGTGACCATATATGGTTAGGGGTCACTGATGTAAGTAAGGAGGATCATCTGTTTAGTTGGGACTTCGTATTTAAAGTCTTAGACCCAATATGGAGAGGAGTTTGGGTTTTGGTCGTTTGGTGTCTATGAACATTTCATTGGTAGTTAAATGATTATGGCGGTTCCCTATGAAGTCTCAGTTATGATGACACCAACTTATCAGGAGCAAGTATGGTCTTCACCAAAATGGGTAGGAAGACCATGCCAAATCACTTGTTTCTCATGCTTGCCCGTGAAAAATCATATGGGGAGGTATCATCTTTCTTCTTTCATCTAGTGGGGCTTAAAGTGGGTGATGGCCATCGGGTTAGGTTCTGGAACGATGTGTGAAAGGAGGATTATTCTTTTGCTTTTACTTATCCTGGAGTTTAGTAATTGTTAACTCTGCACGATGCACGGTTTGTGCTTTCTTCTCTGGGTTTTGTGGTTCTTTTGATCTTCATTTACAAAGAAACCCATATGTTTGGGAATGGAGAGCTTACTTTTTAGTTAATACAATTGTTTTTGTCTAACAATAAAGATAGAAGAATTTCCGGACTCAATTTATAGCAAAAATTAGCTCAGTCACAAGTGAAGCCATTGCTTCTCCAATGCTTGTCAATGGACATGGACCCATTTGCCCTCAAATGAATTCCATGCTGCTGGAGATGTTCTCTAGGGCGATCATATCAACTTTACTTGACGCAGATGCTGGGCCTCTGCTTACCTTTGAACTGATGTCTCTTTTCTATTATGATTGTCATTGGATTAGGTTTCGTCATGAGAAAGACTTATGCTTTGCACCAAAGTGCTTGACTGAATATGCGAATATGCTCCCCTTCATCAAAATAAACGTCTTTCTTTCTCTCTTAGGCAGTCAGGAATACATTCATGTTCTTTTCAGGCTGGGNCACTTAGATGAAAAGGTATGTTATGTCTTCTTTATAAGTTTTTGGTGCTTCAAGGATTTACTATGCTTTGTACTTGTGCAGATAAGTGACCCTCCAGCGAGTGTATTTAAAGGGTATTCTCTGCCTAAGGATGCTGAGGAACATCTTGTCTCTCGTGGTCTGCAGAATGCTCTCTACACCATCAAAGCTTCTGATCTGAAAGCTGATCTTTTTGGTGCACTTGAGCCATGTCCCTTTCAGGTAAGATCGTTTATATCTCAATTACCTCATAGACTTAATGCCCTTTGTTTCTAGATTGTTGCTCTTGTTTATTTACAAGCTTCATTTCCTCCCAAGGGGTTGGTGGTTGTTGCCTTGTTGGTGGTTAGCTTGTTAGACGTAGAGGTGGATGTGACAGAGTCTGAAAGTAGTTCTTTTGTTTATTCAAGTAGCTGAATTTTGGCTTTGAAGTGTAATGTTATTTTCATTGCCGTTTCAGGAACCATCATCTTCCAAAGTTGAAAAAGCCATTATAGATTTGCCAGAAAAGAGGCCGCTTGAGGTATTAGATTCACAAAATGTTTTTATTTTTAGCAACAAATGCTATCATTATCATACATAGCTGTAATGGGCATTGCTGGCTTAAACGTGTACCGACTTTTTTTAGCAAGTTAACGAGTTTTCTATTCTTGCCTATTTTGTTTCTGGACATTTCCTGCTGATAAATTATACACATTTGTTTTGTGATAAGAGGAATATTGCCTTCACTTGTTTTACTAAACACATCAATAACGCCTGTGAAGGATGGTGTTTAAAGCTATTGATGTGGACATTCTGTCTAGTTTATTCATATGGTGAGGCATGTTACTGAGACATGATTTAATCATAGTCTTCAAGGGAAGTAGCATAGAGACAACTAGACAAGTATGCTGGAGCTTGATTTCTCCTGTGAGATGAGTTTAAGGGGCATTTTACAATGTTAGGCTAACTTCTCACTCTTAGCATGGGAAAATTACTAAGAATATTTGTTCTTGTGCTTGTAGGCTGAAAAGGTCTCGAGTATTTTATGGGGGAAGGCCATGTATTTTTTTATAAGGTTCCGTAGTCAATTCAATAGAGCCGGTGTTTTGGTAGAAGGTTGAGATAGCTTATCATACTATACAAATAACATTTGTGTTTGTTGGACTTTCTGTGTCAATCTTTTGATATTTGGATCTATCTGATTCAGGCAGAAGTGATGCTTTAAGTGTCACTAGATAGTAGTTGGTGGTTCATCTGGAGACGTTTGAATCTTCACTTTCCTCTAGGTCTTAGATCTATGACCAAGTCCAAAAGCTGAGACATTGAGAATTGGAGAAAAAGTATTTAAGGTTCTCTGGAGAAATGCTTGAATATGATATGATTTATGTTAAATGAATGAACCCCTGTATAGATTATAGGATCTATCCTTATATTTTGGAACTTGCTTTGAATGCTTCACTCTTTAGTCTGAGAAATGCGTATCTTTTCTAATTGTTGAACTAGCTATCATGCAGGACACAGTTGGATCGCTGTCAACCTCCATTGAACCATTGAGCAAGGTTCAGAAGTTTGATCACGTGTCTTCTAATAGTGTAAGTACACGGCATATGTTGACACTTACTCTGAGAAGTTATGAAGCATCCACATTGGTGGGTTTCATCTTTTTTTTTTTTTTTTTGAGATAATAGTTTCATCTCTATAGATGACACCGACATTTCATGAATTTCAAATCATTTAAAAATGCAACAAAAGAATAGAGTTTCATGTCCAAGCAAAATACAAGATTTCGTCTTATAAACTAAAAAGGATTGTCATTTGTGGCCAGCAAAATAAAGAGATAAGAGAGGAGAGAAAAAGCTGTCAGGGTGTATTTATATATAGAAGAGAGAAAAAGTCAGAAACTTCTTCAATTGCATAACTCAAGAAATCCCAGTGAACAATGGAACAATTCCTTCATATCATAAAGAATAAGACAGGGGACACAATTCACATAGATATTGTAAGTCTTGCTTGGGCTGGTATTCATGTACTCCGAGTTGTCGATGGCTCAACATTTACCGTATCGCCAGGAATGAATCCTCAGGCTACTCTTTTGATGCTTGGCCTCTACCATTAAGAAGTTTTCTGGAAGCAGCGGCCCAATGTAGCTTGTAGGTGAAAGTGGAACTCCAATGTAGGCTCTAAGTTCATATTGGTTTCCATGTAGAGAGAGGAGAAAGCTGATGTGGTGTGTTTGTGATACCCAAAAGACGAAACTCCAATTTGGATGCTCTTAGCTTCCTCGTTCTATTATTGTAAATAATGATAAGATATTAGCTTCTTCAATCCTCGTTGTATTACTTGTGAATAATGATAAGATATGGAATATGGATCATGAGTGTGATGTGATGTGTGTGAATCAGTGGTGTACTGGTGTGATGTATATGCCTGTTAGTGCAAGGATTCATGTAATTTGATGGCGCTCTATTGACTGAATACTGCAATAAGAAATTTTGAATATCCTGTTTATGATATGCAGCGCTCTTGTATTCTTGAGTTTGATGGTGCTTCAAAAGGAAATCCTGGCCAAGCTGGTGCCGGAGCTGTGCTTCGATCTCTTAATGGAACCATGGTGTGGAGACAGGCTTTTCTTGGTTTTGTACTTCTATATGCCATTTCTCTATTTTATCGTCTTTCTGATGTAAGCTTTTGTGTAGATTTGCAAAATACGTCAAGGCTTGGGAAGAGCCACCAATAATGCGGCTGAATATAAAGCTGTCATTTTAGGGTTAAAGAAAGCTCTTGAGTTGGGTTATACAAGTATTCAAGCGCAAGGTGACAGCAAGCTTGTCATCATGCAGGTTTACTTCATCTCTCTTCATCTGTCCCAAGGACCGAGTTTGGTTTCATTATCTTTGAGTGGAATGGCATGTGTCCATACGTAAAACGAGCTTTAGCTTTGTAAGATTGTTGTTGTCTTATAGAGGAACCTTCTGCAATAGCTAATTATTAGGCGGTGATTTAATGCATGCTAATCTGTTTTTATCCATTTTACTTTTTTGGCCCCAATTCACTTTGATTGATTTTAATTTACGTCATTACATGTAACAATGGTAATTCGGGAATCATAGCCAATGATATGATGATGAAGCTTAACAGGATTTGCCTGTCTTAATCCAACACCAAAGTAGCCATGGTCTGTGTTACTGTGTGTTTCTTTTGCTGTCCTATTCTAAATTTAGCCATTTCCACTTGGTTAGATGGCTTATTTATAATGAGCATTTACAGAATAATGACTTCTTATTTCCTGCAATGCCTGTTCTAAAAGTGTGCTGAAAAAACTTGTATTTTGCATCTTGTACTAACTGCAATTACTGTCAGTTTCACATTTTCTGAGTTTGGCTAGTCATTAAACAGTAGTGGGACCTCATCATAATTTTCTGCTTCTTAGCTCTTACATACAATAGAGCTTTAGAAAATCTTTGTTATTCATGCGAATTTCCCAAATTTATGCTTATTGACAAGTTATTCTTTGTCGCCTTGTCGGACCTTTTGTCACTTTGTGAACTGATGATACTGCCTCTGAATCACAGCTTCAGGGTTTATGGAAGGTCAAAAATCAGGACATGTTTGGCTTGCATGCAGAAGCAAAGAAACTGAAGGACAAATTTACTTCTTTTGAGATCAGTCACGTTTTAAGGGTGGGTACGCGGCAATGGACTTGCCTTGAAACTTAAAAGATGCTTCTGCTTTATGTTATATTTTACTTTGTTCTGTATTTGCTTGGTTTGGTTACAGAGGTCTTTATTATGAGGTTTGAGTTGTATCAGGTGAATTATGGTGAAGGTTGGTATTGTATCCTGCCTTTCACACTAGGTTACTGAGTGACAGAAACTGATAAAGCCATGCAATGGATTAGGAGCAAACCCTTGAACTTGTTACCATAGTATCAACTAACCATACCTAGCCATTACCTTGGCGCCTCTCTTAAGGTTACCGTTTAGGGTGACATAAGGGAAGGGTAATGTGTATGCAAACTTCTTGCTGCAACTCTGGAAACTAGAGAGGTTTTGGGCTCCTGTTTGGAAAGGTATCTATTGGTGTCTACTTCACAACACTAAATATTCAGATGACATTTTAATGAGATATTTAATTGTTTCCAATATGATTCAAATTGAAAATCGCCTAGCAGCCATTCTTTTAGTAAACTAAACAAGCACATCATGACTTTCCTCATATATGTGAAATGTGGTTCAATGTTCTAGCTGTTGTGACATTGAATAGATTGTATCGGATGAGGAGTTGACGGTAACATGATAATAAACATGTTTGTGACTGACATTCGTTTTATTGCAAGTTTAGTCTTATGAAAGAAATATGGCAAAAAGTAGCTACTTTCTCTTTGAACTGGGAATGTAGGCAGCTAATTGTCATGGAAGAAAATTGCTGGAAGACTAGATTGTCAGGGCATGACAGAGAGAGATAGAAGATGCTTGGAGAATGCATTCACAACGAAAAAGGAGCTGGTTGACAGTTTTACTAGGATTTAGAACTGTGCTTCTGTGCTGTAACAGAGAGTTAAAAAGGATGTGTGGCCATGGGGATGATTAGCATAGTTTTAATGCAGATAATATATTTTTGTTGTCTGCTGCTTAATTTAAATTGTTGCACCATTAGTCTGCCACGGTTTATTATTTTACAATCAATGACATACCAAATTGTGCTAAGTAGGTTACTGTTGCTGCTCGATGCCCTTTGGTTTTGTGTTGTGTTTTGACATGCTTTGAATGGTTTCACAGAACCTGAATTCAGATGCTGATGAACAAGCAAATTTGGGAGTAACTCTAGCTGGTAAGTACTCTTTTGTGTTTGTGATCTTCAGAAAACTTACCTTCTGATTCATTAACTTGTCCTTTGCTGCTACAGATGGTGAAATAGAGGTGGAAGATATGTTAGCTTAAAATTTTGCAACTTCTCCCAGATGTTAGGAAAATGCAGCAGCAGCCAAGTCATTTGATTGCAGCATTCTTTTGGGCTCTCTCTTTGACAACGAAAAAAAGAGTGTATGAACGACCTTGTGAGCAGTAATATGGAACTGTCACTTGAGCTAAAGTTGATGTGAAGATTAATCATCGTCTATTTTCAAAGTTCCACTCACTGGCACTGCTACAAAATTCTTCATTTACGTGATCACAGACGGGAAGGAATTTCTTGCCAGAAAAAAGACGAATATAGCAGAACAAACTACTTGTTGTGAAAGGAACTGCTGGTTCTGTTCATTGAGATTATACCAGTCTGTAATTTGAGCTTTTGGAGGTTAAAAGAACAACATAACATCCCATTTTTGTTACCATCATAGCATGGTTTAGCTTTTGTTGGCTTTGTGGGAAGATTGGGTATTTTTGTATTTACGAGTATCAAGGAGGAATTGGACATACTTATCCTTTATGATTTTTCTTTTCTATTTTTTTTCATGAAGTTTAAACCAAATTGAGTTTAATTTTCTTGCTTCATACATGTTTGGTTCTTACATACACCAATGGTTTAACGTATTCACGGTTCTAACTTCTACTGCTGGATTATTTTTAAACCAACTTTTCTTGCTATGTGAGATCCAAAAAAGAAAAAAAAAATATCTTGCTTTGTTTTTCATTAAATTTAAACGTGTCTATCTTCTTTCACCATGTCTTTTAGTTTTGGAACAGATAGTAAAGTGTTTGGCCTAATTTGTTAGAAAATTAGTCGGGGACATAATCGTGAATCATATATCAAGTGGGTTAAAAATATTCAACACTAACCCAATCCGTTTAATAATTATATCAACCTCGTGTTGCCATATAAAGATAGATTGTGTATTTCACTTTAATTTTAATAGTAATTCAAGTTAAATGAGTTAATTCTTGATAATCCAAATATTTGTGTCAAAGCATGTCAATTTCGTGTGCAAAATCTCAACCTTAATCTTACCGGGAGTCGAACACCCGACCTTTGTTAAGGGTGAATGAGTCCCTATCCACTCAACCACAACCCCTTAATTAAACATGTAAACATGTTAATCCATATTGATCCACTTAATTAAACATGTCAAAAATCTAACACTAACCCGCTTATCTCGTGCCCGAACATGTCATGTCAGTATTTGCTAGCTCTAATCAAGACTACTACTCTACTACTTCCCTATGCAACTATAGAAAGTCGCAAACTTCCTATACTATTAACCAAACTTGATGAAACAACATTGAAAAAGGAAGTAAGTAACCAGCACCTTCCCCAATCCCCAATCCCCCATTGCCAGGTTGTTGGAGAACAAGCAAAGCAATCCCCAAAACAGGCCCACTAAAATGGCGATCCTTAGGCTGAGACTGAGGCTGACCCTTCCATTGCACAATGTTGTACGCTCATCTCTCAATCCCAATTCACCACCACCGGCGGCAGTGGCGTTGCTGTCGACGATAACATCTGCGAAGAACCAATCACAATCGGCGTCAATGGCTGCCGGAGCGATGGATGATGTTGATGATGACCTTGGAATCGTCCGAAAGCCGGCTGTGACCGTTTCGAAACCCGCCTTGCCCGATGTTCTTCAGCCTCGTGTCGTCGTCTATGATGGCGTCTGTCATCTCTGTCACTCCGGTATTTATGACTCTCTAAATTTCTCTGTAACTTGCAGTTTTCTACTATCATTTGATGGTGTTCATTGTGGAAATCTGTGTGGTTTAATGGGGAAAAGAACACATTTAAGTACTTAATTTTTGTTTTCTTTATATATAGTGTTAATCCATTGCTGGTTGACCTCCTTTTGGATTCATCAAATATGCCAAATGCTAGTCAATAATTGCCTGTGCTTGCCATTTTCCATAGAGCTTAAGGTGTTGCGATCAACAGGAGCTTTTTCGGCTTTGTTTTTAGCTTTGGATTATAATGGGGCTACTTTGAATGGCGTGTAATGAATACCACCACAAATTTGTAAACACCAGCCCATTTCAAAGAGGCTTAATTTGCGCTTTTTTCTAATAAAGGAGATAACAAATGCAGAACATGTAGTGTAGGGGACCTAGGTGTCATACTATTTGGATTCACACCCCAATTGAATTGGCCATTTGTATTGGGAGCTTCCCTAAAGACACAAAGGTAACGATATTGTGTCGCGTGACACGACGCGACTAGCTTTCTTTTGAGAGAACATTTGGGGTTTCTTTTACAAATTCACTTGCTATGTTTTCATTCATGAGGTTTGTTGTACATATTGACTTTTGATGTTGGAATGCCATCTAAATTTTGTGTTTTCCCCTAGATATGTGGTTAATTGATGCAGGGAACTACTCTTAGTTTTGTTGTGTTGTGCTTGTCCAAGTGATCATAGATTGCTTTGAGGACAAAGAATGATGGTGTCTTTACTGACATGTTTTGATTTCTTTGATGATGTTTTGTTTTTGCCCGTATGATCAGTGATCCTGCTGCGTCCGTGAAGTGTTGCCCAGATAAATTTTCAGCTCATTCCTTGATGATTATCTCAGTTGCAAGATCTTCATCTTCTTGTTGCATCTGTTGGCTTCCTGATGTTACATTTCATTACTGAGTAGTGAGTAATATGTAGCTGTTCATCCATTTGACATAGCTTTTATGATTAATATTATGCTGCTAAGCAGCAGAGTAAAGAAAATAGAGACAAAGAAAGCCTTCGCATTTGCTTGTTTAAACTTAGGAAATTACTATGAGTTCTCAATTTACCGAGTGTGTATTTGTCATCCTATGGAGAACAGAATTTGCTGACAATTTCCCCCCTTTTTCTATGCATTTTGTTTGCAGGTGTGAAGCGGGTTATCAGGGCTGACAAGTATAGGAAGATCAAGTTCTGTTGCCTTCAGTCCAAAGTTGCTGAACCATATTTGAGCATCTGTGGTGTCGAAAGAGAGGATGTGCTTCGTCGCTTTATATTCATTGAAGGTCTAGGCCAGTATCATCAGGCTTCTACAGGTTATAACCCTTTTGACTGTGATGTATAGTTGTGGCATTGAGCTCTTTAATAATCACAAATTTATTGCCGGCACAATCTTACTTTTCACATTCTTGATTGCCTTCCATGGTAGTAATTTTGTCCTCTTTCCATCAAGTAGGTAGTTAACTAGCACTGAAAGGTACATGATCTATGTATGCTTGTTCATGCCTTTGCCCTCATCCAACTTGTTAGATTTTTTTACTGGAAGTATGTTAGTATTAATTTACTGGATTTCTGTTTTGCAGTGTATCCAATTTGTATATGTATAGATGACAGATTATAGATATTGGAGGATAGATTTTTCGTTCTTTCTCATTTGTTTTCCAATCACTTCCCCAGCTCCTTCTATGCTGTGAAGTTTTGGTTTCATGCTATAAACATGTTTGCTTCTGTAGATGGATTGATGTCAAAGAGTGTCTTAACATATGGTTTTTAACATCTTGCAGCTGCACTGAAAGTTCTGTCATACCTGCCATTCCCCTATTCAGCACTGAGTTCACTCTTGATAATTCCAACTCCTGTCAGGGATGCTGTCTATGATTATATAGCTAAGAGACGCTATGACTGGTTTGGGAAGGAGGAAGATTGTCTTGTTTTGCAAGAGCCTGAGCTGCTTGAGAGGTTCATTGACAGAGAAGAAATTCTGGAGCGACGCCAGTCTGATATCTAGGTGGTTCTTCAATATTTGGTTGTGCCACGTATCTGCACCACCTAGAGTTGTCCTCATTGACTTTTACCGAAGTTATCTGACTCCAACTTGTGTATAAATTGTAATCGAAAATTGTTCTCACTCTAGGTGAGATTTTGATAGTTGTAAGCAGAGTTAAGATGTGTAACTGAAACACCTGTATTCACGTTTGATGATGATGCAAGTGAGGAGCCAAAATGTTAATAGTTCATATTTCAAGCTTGCTTTAAAACACCCCTCTTGATTCGTTGTCAGGGTATCTATTTGCCAATGTTGTATTGTCCAGAAAATCTTCAGGAAATTTGTGGGAGTAGTTTGGTTTTAGAACACAGGTCCAAGTACGAACATACTATACTAAGTTAAAGCTCGCTTAATAGCTAATGAGCAGAGGACAAGCACGAGTCTGATACTCATTTACCAACGAGCCGAGTATGAGCACATGAATATTCGGTTCGGCTCTTTTGATATCTGGAATTTAGTTTGAAAGTAGCAGATTACAAGAGGCAAAGCAGGCCATAGTACTGATTACAATAATCTAGGTAATAAATGACACGACTTTCAAGAGAAACATTTGGAATGAGACAGTAGATCATTCCTGAAGGGCCAGCTTCTTGCTATTCAAGCTGTTTTGCTACATGTTTTAGAGAAGCTTTGCAATTTCCAAACACAAAAAGAAAAAGGCGCAGCAAAACAATGCTTAAACGCTGTATTAGATTCAACAATAATATTAGATTCAACAGTAATATGATTTTCTACTGATACATCCTGGTCTAATCTTTGCAACAGCCTAATGCTTCTCTAAGGGTTCAATATCTTTCGTTTACTCCTATAACTGAGAAATACAGTCCACTTCATCCAATATGCTTGAAATGGAAGGTAAAGCTATAGCTATCTCAAAATTTTCCTGCCTGCAACTATTCGTGGAGGTCTCTCTCTACTTGCTTTTGCCACTTGTCCATTCCTTCCAGTCCTTGTCGACATTGTCTGTTGCCCACTTGACGGCTGCTCGTGCAGCTTGTGGCCCTCCTGGCAACCCGCGTTCATTCAAGGCATCCGCCATATCAATGAAGGGAAGGACTAGCAAAGTGCCAGGTCCCCCATACTCCGCATGCAAGAAGTCACTGAAGATCTGTCGGCAAAAGAACAGCATGTTATTTGTATTTTCTTCGTTCAAAACACGTGAATCGCAACATCATAGGGTCTGAAAAATCACAGGACTGTCGGCTACTTCAGATTAAACATAGAACACAGATGTAAGGGCTCACAAGTTGACTTTTTTTAGATGAGAAAAGTAATTGTATTAAAGATGAGTGAAGGGTTACAACAAGAGGACAAGAGATCCTCCTAACAAACAAATCAATACACAAAAGAGCCCTCCAATCCTTCTGAACTTCTAACAAAGGGACAACTGAGAAAATCTTGTGAGCAAAAACCCACAAGCAAAATAAACTATTTTATCCCTAACCACATCGTGCTCGACAACCTGGGCTTAAACCACTATCAACTTCATATCTTGAAAGTTGAAACTATAGCCTCAGGGGCGATGGGGGATAGCTAACAAGATATGTTACAACTCTTAGTCATCCCCTTTGCCGACAAATGAAGCTAGTCCATAATCACAACCCCCCTCCAACAATTTTTTAACATAAATCCCATCTGCTGAAGTCTTCTCACAAAAAAACAACCCCCCACCATACCTATTGTCAGAACGTGTGGTAGATATGAGTAATTTCCTTGATGGATCAGCTGAAGTAGAGGATCAATTTAAGGCCTACAAACCATGTAGGGTCAGTTAAGTGAAGTACAATTACTAGTTTCTGTCTCCAAACAAGCACATTTTGGCCTTAAATTATACAAGCATTTGCTATTTTGCTAGGCAATACTTCATGCCACTTTTCTCCAGAAGTAGAAGTTATGTATCGTTCAATGGTTGAAGGAGCACAAGCATCACAAAGCTATGGAGCCTCAATCATATTTTGGTTATTTCGAGCCATACTGTGTAACGTGAATAGATATAGATATTCGTAACACCTCTAGTAGCATAAAGTCTAATAGACTTCACATAAATCTTCCATTTCCTGACAGCCTTATTTATTTGCACTTTCTAGCAAAGCATCCTAAAGCATATATGATGGATGGGATGATGTATGAACAATAGTTAATTCAACAGACTCCAGTTGCCTCAAAGTTTGAACTTGGAATTGTACAGACACATCACCATTTCAATCTGCTGACAAAATCCCAAACTGGAACTTATTTTTTTCTCATTCACTCAAACAATCAGTTTAAACTTTAGAACTTTGTCCAAGATTTCTTGTATGCATCCCTACATGTTTGCTCATTCCGTGCCAGGCTTTGTTGATTAGCTACAACCCAAAAGACCAAATCCAAATCCACTCATGTGTAACAAAGGAAACTACACTAACCAGTAAGTACAAGTACAAACCAGATTCTTTCTTTTGATTAATAACAAGACCTTTTTATCCAAAATTGAATGTTTAAAGAACTAAACTGATTAGATGGTGTATAGTTCCTACATCCCACATGGAGTAAGAAACATAAGACTCTAATGATACAAACACAAAAGCAACACCACACGCAATAAGGATCCTGCCTCTGGCAGCTTCTGCTAAAACAACTCCTACACTAATACAAAAACTAAGGAATTTCATGGTCCTTGGCACAAAAAAAAATTATCCTTTGAATCAACTAGCACCAAAATTTACACAAAAGCAAAGATTTATTCGAGGATGTTAGCTAGCTTAGTTGACACAGTTTCATGGGCCGACCTGATACAAAACCCGCCAGCACGCCACTTCTATAACACCACCCCCCCCCCCCCCCTCCAAAACCACCACCACACACACACACACATACACACACACACACACACACAAATCAATCAACAGTGAATGATGAATTGAATTGGGTTACCTCAGTGCAGATACCCACAACTTGATCAAGGGAATCTCCATAGAGATCTTTCTTCGAAAGCTTTTTCACAAGATGGGTCTTAAACCTTTCTGTTTCCTGCATTCCAAATGCAAAATTACACAGAGAAAAACAAATTAATGCTACCCAAAGAGAGAGTTGTGATAGGAGAAACTTACAGAATCAGCAAATTCGGGAATTGGGTCCGGGAATTTGTACTCAGCAGCTGCTCTGCAAATTAGTTGCCTTCGGAACGAGTAAGGGTTTTTGTGCAAGGGCAAAACCCACCCTTGCTTTGAGCTTGAGTTTGAGTTTGAGTTTGAGTTTGATGCACAAGTTTTAAAACTCAAATGAATTCTATAATGACAAGAAGATGCAGAAGAGGATGAAGAAACAGCAGCAGTAGCAGGAGGAGGGAAGAGTGAGGAAGTATCTAATGCAACTGCAGACAGAGCAGCCATTTCCTCTCCCCTATCTCTCTCTCTGTATCACCTTATCTATTCTCAACAAAGTGTAAAGATGGGGTTTTAGAGGGGTTTTCTGTTTTCCTTTATTTATCAATTTTTAAATTAAATAATTTTTTTTTTTTTTGCTTTTTAGGTTGCTTTAATTCTTTTCCTTTTTCTCTTTTATTGGAAATGACAAGTGTTTCCTCATTAGATTCATTTAGGAGTAATTTTTTTA
Organism: Mesembryanthemum crystallinum; assembly: GCA_030267885.1. Classification (NCBI taxonomy): domain Eukaryota; kingdom Viridiplantae; phylum Streptophyta; class Magnoliopsida; order Caryophyllales; family Aizoaceae; genus Mesembryanthemum; species Mesembryanthemum crystallinum. The sequence goes on from BSSO01000802.1 coordinate 20,721, forward strand.
AAAATCAATTATTTTGTTCTCAGATCTTAAATTCACGACGACATTCGGGTTCTAGATGGATGGAGTAAGTCATTTGGCATATCTACTTAAGAAAATTGTCAAAAGCAAATTACATGTAAATGTTCTGGTAGTTCTAAATATGGAGTATGCCTTTAAGCAGAGAACCTGGTAATGCTCAGCTCTTGATTCAAATTATTCTTCAAAGTGACATCTTTTACATCTCTTATATATACCACACTAAAATTGCAATACTGATTATATTGGTTGGAAGCTATCACCAAAGAGAGTGGAGAATCAAGGGAGAATGAATGGATGAAAAATAAATGTTCTAGTAGCCAGGTTCAGAATTTGCCTGCTTGGCAGCTGTTGACTAACTAATCTCTGAGCAGCTCAAAAGCTAATTACAAGCAGTTGCAGTCGAAGGAAATACCAAGTAGAAGACACATAAATTATCATACAAAAAGATCATTATATGTACACAAAGTACAAACAAATTCCTGTCAGCTTGATCCTACGACGACAAAAGCTACACACAAAAAACTTGTACAATGATTCACAGATCATAGATTTCTCTCATGTGGCTCCAGCCACGGAAATCCTAGAAACTCGAACACCTCCTTTTCTGTATTGAAGTGCAAACTCACTATTCCTCTTGCAGCCTGTTCAATGATCAATTCATCGCATTCATAATCAGAATACAAGGAGAGAGGATTTACAAGATGACAGTGACGAGAAAGGTGCTTACTCGCTTGCCACCTGAACTCTGAGTGGCCGGAAACAACCCAGTATCATCAAGTTGGTACCCTTTTGATTCTGCTAGTAATCTCAACCTATACCAGGAACGTCACACACGAGAAAAATGGTCAGTACTTAATACTTAAAAGTGACATTTAAAAATGGGGCGATGTTTCTTCTTTGCCTAGCTGGAAATTCGCATTACATAAGACAGCTCCATACAGTTTTGCATATGGTTTCACAATATAACAATGTATAGTAAGTGGCTATAGCCTTATAGGTAATGTTTCTTTTTCATCCCTTGATATAGAAAGAGCTTGGGTTGAGTGGCGCACTCCCCACTTGTCCCCCTTAATAACTAGGGTTCGAGTCTCCTTATCCACAAAAGTGGNAAAAAACCCTTAACTAGTGTTGACTGTTGAGATCCTGATATCCATTGATCAACATGTCGGAAAGATTACCACCAGGAACCCTAAACTTAAACAAAATTTTAGTAAAAAACTTCAAAAACTATGATATCAACATTGTCATCTACAAAGAAGAACACACCTTCTATTCAATGTATCATTGCCAGTCCATGCAATCAATCCGAATGGGTATATATCTTTTGGATACACCTGCACAAGCATATAAGCAAGAACCAGCAGCATTATCAACAAAATCATTCAACCAAGCACCCATTATTTCACTTCCAGTCAACGTAGAAATGAACAAGGAAAAAAAAAATCAACTAGCTCAACACTCCAAACAAATGCTTGCTTTCCAGTTTCCACAGTAAAGATCAAAAGGATGTTTAATTTTCCCTCATACCTTGGTACCAATTATACAGGTAGCAGGATAAGGATATAGGAAAGCAGGAGTGAAGGAATTATGGAATATATTAAGGACCTTGAAATCTATACGGTGGCGTAGCTCTCGGCCTGGATATGTGCACAGACCAAAATATGTGTCCACTCCAGAATCAGTACCCTGCATATACAATAATGACACACCACCAATTAGATATACTGTACAGCAGCCTATAAGACATCAAGTTCAAACTAGCAGTTCCGCAGACCAAGAATAAAAAAGGTAAAAAGTGAGAAATTGTCTGAAGAAAGACTAACCTCCTCACTGTGAGTACTGAAGACCAAGTCCTCCCTTAGAAAGTTCATCTCCTTCAAACGCTTAACAAACTTTGATAGAAAACCTTTATGACTGAGAATCGATGCATAGTAGAAAACATTTAATTAAGACATTGTTCAAGAGAAAAATGTATGGCTGACAGTTTAGCTAGGGTGGCTCTGGCACTCATAGAGATAACCCTCTGTATGTTTGGATGTAAAAGTTAGTCCTTTCCCCCCTTTTTTTTGGGGGGGGGGGGGGGGAGTGGGAGTGGGCGGAGGAGGGTTAAAGGAGGTACTTATTAATGTTTTTCATCATTCCTCTGTACTCGATATCCAAGTACAAATCTTCCTTAGATCAGCCAGAAGACTATATTCTACAGTTCTAAGTTCGATTACATTATGTCCTTCCCAAAATTATTGAAACTTCAATCTTTCTTCTTTCTCAGCTTCTTTTATTAGAACATGTGCAAAATTACTAGCTTTATCCAGAACGGTTGGTATGTAGTTCTATTAAGAGAACTTTTCACTATTCCTAGGATATAATTTGATCTATCCTTAGAGGCTTGTTCTTCAAAAGCATGTTACTTGGAAGGACGATTATCAGGGGCTGGAGGGCAATAAGCATAACATCATTACAATGAGAGTAGAAAAACAAAACCTCAATGATATTGATACTAATAAAAAGAAAGATTAAAGGAAGAAGCATGGAAAAAATGACTCAATGCAAAATCTGTTTCAAATTGACTTCAAAGGAAAATATGGTGCACAATTAACTCCTGAGCATTTTCATCATTTCATGCATGTCAATCACAGTATCTCACAATTTCTTCAGCTTTTATTCCTTTTAAATTTGACATTTATTATTACTAAACGACTTACATAGGTGAAATTGAACATGAAAAAGCTGTAAATAGTGGTAGGAATTTACCGTTTGCCCACAGAGGGCAAATGCATAATTAATTGACTGTATCAATCTTTTCTGGAATTAATGTCAATATATAAATACCTCTGCCCATCAGGATGAGTAATTACAATGTCCATATCCCCACATGAAGATTTTCCACGTCTATAGGATCCACCACACAGAATGACCACCTTCCAAACAGTAGAAGCCACGAGGTAAGGAGATTGGCAAACAAATCCAAAAACTCATGTATGAAACCCTCTATAGTTGCTGATAAGCTAGATGTTAAATAAGATTATACAAATCGATAGAGCAGGTAAAAAGCATGTCACAGATGTTATCACAGTCAAATGTCACACATATACAGCTTTTTTGACTTGCTCTGGATATTACAATATAGTCAATCCCTCAACACAAGGATAGTGAAAAACCATGAATGCTCCTCATGTTATTTCTGAGTTTTTATTATTGGTGGCAACCCAAATTTTATAACAGGCCCATCATAAAAAAACAGCAATACTAATTTGTTTCAGCATAAGAACAAGATAATTTGATCATAAGTGAAGTGGGTATCAACTATCAACAAAATATTGAGTTAAAAAGTAAGGATGTATTAGAGACACATCATGCACTCACATACACAGTTTGAACACAGAGGGACATGGCCAAGTTAGTAAGCCGCCTGCACAAACAATGCCCAATCCAGCCATTGGCAAATCAAAGGATAAATAAGGAATTTAAAAATGTAGATTGCTTTTATTGTTTTTTTTTTTTTGGGGGGGGGGGGGGTAGGGGTGTAGAAGAATAAAAAGGCTCAAGCACAATGTGATCACCCTCGCTAACAATCAGAAAAGAGAAGAATGTAAGCAAGACAAATGGAAAGTACACATTGTATCCAAGTTATTAAAGAAGGTTAATGTGCTCACTCCTGGCAGAAGTTCTTCTCCAACCTTCTGTAGCAGTTTCTCCATCTCCTCAACCTGTCAAATTACTGAAGCATAAGATCCTCGTGGACAAGATTAGTGGAGAACATCAGGGGAGATCTTGATCACATGAAAAAAGTTAAAAGACAACCTCATGCCGTGGAATCCTTGTCTTGATATCATCAAAATATTGTAAACCTAGCTTTTGAGATTTGGTCAAAGATGGCTCATTCTTCAAATCTTCCAGAGTACGATGACCTTTATCATATAGTTTCAGAGCAGTGGCAGGACCAACACCCCAAACTTCCCCAAACAATGAGATGGTCTTCACCTGCAAAGGTTCACATTTATGGTTGGAGAGAAGAGTACATCACAAAATTACCTAAGAAATGCTACTTTTAATTTTATTCCAAAAACACAACATGAAAACTATCTAAATAAACTGAACTGGCCAACTTTCCTCTTCTGAGTCCAATCAACTAGTTAATGAATGAAACTTGAACAGTCCATGTGCAAACAAAGAGAAACAGAATATAAAGAAAGAAATAAATATAAAAAGAGTAATTGGTACTAGTGGTTGACCATCTTAAAATATATAGATGAAAATATAATACACAGATTTTTAAAGACAACAGAAAACATATGCCCTGCTTGAAGATTAACCAAGAAAACCATGATTATATGTAAAGCACAAGAACCCAGAAAACTTTTGAGCATTGCAAGGAAGCAAAATGTTGCATAGTGATTGACCTTCTCGTCATTTTCAAAGTGCTCCAACTTAGATAATTTCCCAGTAGTCACTATCTCCTGTATCTGTAAGCAAAATAAGATTCTTATGCATAAGTACAATATCCAAAGAACAGTTCACCACAGAACATCCTCTTGAATAATCAAGCATCTAATATACCATACCACATATTACCCCAATAACTTTTAAGAGGCTCCCGCCTAGGGCAGTATAAGGGAGGTCACATGTAAGCAATTTTAACCTTGGAAGTCAAAAGATTGTTAAGTTAGACCATAGATCGGAGAGTGTTGACAATTTGCTTCTTCATAACAAATGAGCATCACAGAACAATTAGAGAGCGATCTTGATCTAGTCAACTATAATTCAAAGCTAAAAAATTTCTTAGTAACTGTTTTAGGCCTATAAGAAATGGACAATCCAGTATCTAATATCACAAGCAATTATTCAATCAATTTTCAGAACTAAGAGTATATTGATACTCAAATGAGCATCAAGAAACGTAAGGAAAGCAAAAAGGCAAGTATTGAAAGATGACCCATTATGAGTTTGCAAAATGATATACTCAGAAGCTATTGCTGAAATTTCGTAAACCCATAAAATGAAGCATTACTCACACTAGTCCAAACACATAAAAATGAAGTTTGCCCAGCAGACAACATCTGATACGGGTTCATGGTTGTTTCAACTTACATGATCTCGCAGTGACTTCCCGATTGCAGGTAAATGCTTGACCTGATCAGAACTCTCGATTTTAAAAGGCAACTTCTCAATCACGGGGATGGCCTTGTAATAGCTAAAAGACCTTCGATCATCACCCAGTGCTTTGATGTTACAGCAACCCCATTTGTACAAACAGTAAGAATACAAAAAATGTATGATCAAATACTTCTGTAGGGAAATCATTGTAATTAGTCGTACCTCTATATATGTCTATGAGCTTCTTGAATATATCAGTGATATTCTTATTTAAATCAGGTGGGCTATATGATGGCAATGCGCTTACCTGAATGGGAAAACAACATCACATTAAGTTCCCATAATACTTAATTTACGTAGTGCAACAAGCCTAGCTCTCATGATTACAATGCTTCTAATATCCACCATTACAAATAAACATGGAGATAGAACCTACCCACCAACCCTTAACCACCCAAATAGAAAAAAGGAGAAGAGCAACATAAGGGGAAATAGAAAAAAGGGTAATTTATATCAAAGTACCAATGGAGTTTGTTACAATATGCATCCATCTGATCGAACATACTTTCCACACCATACACATCTTGTACATGCATGTCTCTAGATGAGAACACGAGAGGACAATAGAAAAAACATCAAAATATTGTTACGAGAAAAGTGAGTTTAGAACCTTACACTTTTATCTGGACTATCAACAGTGTTGGAAGAATTCAAGGTCTTGGACAATCCATCATCACCCCTAGATGTGATTGATGCTTCATGTAGTTCATCACTTGTTACAGTACCATGGCTCTCAGCACTTGAATCTCTCGAGCCTTCAGGGGAAGATCTAGCAAAATCCTTGGAGCCTTGAGGAGAAGAAGATCTGAGCTTCTTGGCTTGTGGAGCCTCCTCACTGCCCAAATGGTTTCTATTAGCATGTCCACAAACCTCTTCTGAGGATTGAAGGGAAACTTTCCCACCAGAAGGCTTCTCTTTGAGATGGTAGAAATCCTCAGATACCTTTTCTCCAGCTCTTAAACTATCTTCTAACCACTGATACGCTAGAACATTCTGCGCAAGGAAGCAAAACACAGTGAGAAACTTGACACTAACACAAGCTCATACTCAATCATGCCGCTTATAGTGCCTAGTATCAGCGCATTATTCTTCAATTTCAAGAGTGGACATTGAACAGCCAAAGCCACAGCCACAGTAGTTTTAGAGAAGAGTTTTAATCTGAGATTGAACTTAGGCATACACTTAGATTAGACTTGAACAAATACTAGCATTTACCAACAATCTTCAATCCAGCCCCCAATATGCAGATACAAATACTTCAAATCACGCAAAAAACATAAGAAATCCCCTGAAAACACTTGAGTCTGACCACTTTCGATTGAACCCCAATATACAATACTTGACCAAGTCAAGTTACATAAGAAGGAAACCTTAATGGATTAGCAAAAAGTAGCATGTCAAAGCTTTTCAAAAGCCAAGACTATTGAAGGAAACCTTAAGCAACTAGGAAGCTCTTGATCGAACAAAGATCCATAGTTGGCTGCCCGATAAATATTCTTACTTTTCCTAACTTTGTCGACAAAAAATCCTTTTAAAGGCTGACAGTTATGGAGAGGCATTCCACATTCTCAAACAAACAAACACAACTTTTCTAAATCTGTAACACAACTACAAACATTCAATCAAAATGTCATGATATCGTCATCGATGTACCTACCCTAAATTTTCCATTAAACACTCCCAAACAAGTCAACTTAACAAAATTTATATACTGAAAACTTAACAGTAACAAACAAGTTACACAGGATACTCAGAGACATCAATATCATACCCTAAAACATTAATTTCTCTAACAATTAACAAACAAACAAGAATAATTCAATTTTTTTAAATAGTTACTGGTAATTAAAGAGAGAAAAAACTCACTCCTTTGAAGCTTGTTAAGCGCTCAGAATCAATTTTCTGTTTAAGGGCATCCCAGTTCATAGCCAATATATGGGTCACCCTCTTTGACAGATATTCTTCAATTTTAGCCCCCATTTGCTCTAACCTCTGCTTCCAAATCTAAAATTCGAAAATGAAAATAAAAATTAAAGCTCAACAAAATAAAGGTAATTTCTTTCAGTAATTAAAGTATACATCTTTTTTCAAGAAATCAAAACTGGGGTTTTTTGTCCCAATACTGAACCTGTAATCTGCGAGATTGGACGCCAGTATCAACCAAAAAAACCACCAACCCAGAAAACATTCCATTTGAATCAGGTGATGACGGGGTTTGGTTTGCCTTGTTCTTCTTCATCTTCGAGGGTGTTTCTGACTTTGGCGCCATTTTTGATTACTTACTGTAGAAACAAGGATTCTGGATGTTGTTGGAGTTCTACTTCTACCGCTAGAAATATACTTTCAGCCTTTTTACTTTGACTGAGATAGTTCTAGTCTCTAGACACTAGACTTGTAGCCCATATTATGTGAGTTTGTAATACTATAAGGTATTGGATAAAGGAAAATTGGCCGTAAATAATCCAAATTTTGGGCGGTTGGCCAATATTAATCCCAACTTTGCGTATCTCTGCGAATAATCCCAACTTTCACCCTTTGATCCCAAAATGGTCCCAGACCGTCAAGTTTCCGTTACCAAGCACGTGAGATGTCATGTTTTTTTTTAAAAAAACCCTCTCTCTGCTCTCCC
>BSSO01000803.1:0-28519 GCA_030267885.1 Mesembryanthemum crystallinum
AAAAGTTTGATAATTTTGAACATCCACTTTCTCAGCAAGATTGGTATTTAAACCTCCTATGAAACGTGCTATGCGTTGTTCCTCCCGTTCTTGGACATCACACAACAAAGCTAGATGCTCAAACTTACGTATGAATGCCCCTACACTCATGTTGTCTTGCTTGAGGGTAGTCATGCGTATGTAGTTTTGTTGCTCAAGCTCGCGGGGAACAAACTTTCTCCTCATGCGCTTCTTTAACTTTTCCCAAGAGTTGATCTTGGTCTTGCAATCTTGCACTCTTTGCCTCTTCAAATTATCATACCAAGTCCCAGCAAACTTGGTGAGTTTCAACACAGCGATCTTGAATTTTTTGTGATCATCAAACTCTTTATACTTAAAGATTGTCTACAGTTCTTACCCATTCAAGATATACTTCTGGATCCAAGTCACCATCAAATTCTGGAACCTCGAGTTTTAACCCATGATCATTGTCATGTTCTTGCTTAAATCCTTCTTGAAGATGTAGTGGACGACGCCTCTGGTCACCTTCTTCAACGCTAATACCAGCAGATCTAGCCTCACGATAAGCCATATATTCTGCCATCTTCTTGAGCATCTCATCTATGTCGCCAGTCATGGTGAAAGATATCAACTTTAGAATCGTTGGAATTTAAGAAATTCCCAATCCTTTGCTCTGATACCAATTTGATGTATATAAGGACTTATTTTTGTGATTTTTAGGTTTTGGAGACAAAAACAATAACTTGTCTAACCTCTAACTCGGGCTAGGCCACACGGTTAGGGGTTAAATAAGGGTCTAATTCACTCAAACTCACTAAGAAATTGAGGGAATTATGGGGTGTAAACCACAAAGGCAAACAAAGATTTAAGAACTCACAAAGAGAACTTTTGAGATAACTCTCGATTTTATTAATCAACTCAGTCTATGCAATAAATGATTACATGACCCTATTTATAGGGAAAATAAAGTAACTTGCAGAAAAAGAAACTAAACATAACTAGGAAACTTTCCAAGTCCTAGACCAGCTAGAATTAGGAAATAAGATGACCTTCCTAAAAGATAATATTCTCAAAAGATGAACTTTCCTAAAAAAAACTCCTAAAATATCTCTACTATAATGACTCCAAAATAAACTAGGAAACAAATAATAAGACTCCTAACAAATTAAGGAAAGTAGATAAAGTAACTCTTGGTCGCCAAGTCACGCGCACAGCGCTCACGCACCATAGAGCAGAGGAAGCAGAGGAAAACGAAAAGATGAAAATGAGAAGGAAAAGAGAAGAAAAGGAAAAGAAATATGTGGAAAAGAAAAGAAATGGCAGAAAAGGGTAACAAAATAACTTAAAATGATAAAATAATCAAGGTAGCCGGAGATACTGTCTAATTCATTAATTTTGGGTCTATATGCCCGAATATCTCATTTAATATACCCTAGAGTCGCCGCCGTAAGTTAAAACACTATATTATCGCACGTGTCTCATTAAAATACCATTTTGGTCAATCGGGGTATTGTTTAAATATAATTTCTGACTATATAATTTGAAGAAACGAATGGTCAAAATTCCCAAGGCAAAATGGTCACTGATTTGTGAACAGAGAGAGAGCAGTATTAAATAAAATATCAAAACACTATTATGCCCAAAAAGGAAGAATAACTTTTTCCATAAATCATGGGCCTAGCCAAAGGGCTGTCATAGTAATTAGAATGATCTCAGAACTGGCCTTCAATGATGGCGCAACACAGATCTATCAAGATAGAAACTAATAGGTTGCTTATTGCACCATATGAAGAATCACTTTATCTACTTCGCCAAAAAAAAAGAAAAAGAAAAAAAACACTGCAAGATAGAAATTTGAATCATGCCCGGGGATCCTTAAACCTCTTTTATCATGATCCACATAATAAAAAATAAAATAAAATAAAATAAAATAAAATCAAGAATAGCCACACACTATATATAACACTAAACATAGTTACAAATACTTAAAAGTCTATATCATAAGATCAAAGAAGATGCATAAATATTACATTCAAGAACTACTGCACGTAAAAGGCATAGTCAGTACCAAGCGACCAACATACCTCTGGGATAAAGTGAAGTGAAAAGGGATTTTCTCCTTTCATAATCATCAGTTCTTTCACATTGCTGAGTGGAGCCTGTTATAAACAGATCACTCATCAATTAACAGACCCATTTCATTAGAAACACGAGCAGAACATGGGGAATCACAACATAAACAATTGCTTAATGATTTTGATACAGATAAGATGAGCTTGATAAATTCACTTAGACCTAGTAATGTTTGACACGACATGAATCACATAAATTACGATCCAGAATCTGAAATCACCCATTAAAAAAAAAAAAAAAAAAAAGAACAGGTAGGCAACTCAGGTGATGTATAACTCTAATCAAATGATTGTAGTATTTAGGTAGTGTTTACTTGGATCTAATGATAATTACAATGTAATGAAGATTTTGTAGTTACATACATGCTCATGGCTACTCATAGAATGTACAGTTGCTATATTGGTTGTAAGCATCATTACTTTTAGTCATGTAATGATGGTTACATTGGATATACTAGAGCAACTGTGATTACCTAGATTGATGTGATCAACTACACCTCTCTCAAGTCTCAATCACTCCCTTCCATCCTCTTTTTCCACCCCTAATTCCACCTACTAAACTGATGCGTTGCATTGTAATCAAATTTACATCCAAGTAAACAAGCCCTTAGCGGTTGAGTGGATACAAGACACGCTAGCTAAATATGTTCCAAATAATAAACAAATTTAAATATCAAACATATTATACTCAAATAAACATCACCATAGTTATGTTCACATTTAGAATCTTCTTTTTGTTGTCGTAGTTACTAGTCATAAATTATTCATCGGACCATCAATTTGCCTTCGCTCTCAATGTTTTTCCCATGAGCACAAAATGGAGGACATTTTGATCAGCATTGTGGCCTTTGTCCAGCAGAGCCTTCATCAAATGTGATACTGCAGTTTGCAAAATTATCTTCAGGATTTCTCTTACAAATCCTTTTACATTTTTCTCCAAATCTTTCTACATGACCATCGAGAACCACCTCCTCGTTAACCTTCTTTCCTTTTTCCAGATTTATTTTGAAGTCACCAGTTCACCACCTAATGTGAGAACTTTTGTTTGGACTATGCCTTCAGGAAGAATGAATACTAATGATTTTCATCAGGAAAGTAGCCCTCACAGGATAATCTCGCCTTATGTGTTAGTGCTTTATCTTTGGTTGTAACGAAACTCTCGAATTTTTTCTAGGACATCAAAGCCACGTTCTTTTGTGTGGGATCGGGTGCTTTTCTCGGCTTCTTTTTGGGCGAAAGCGGCAGGGGCTTTTGGGGAGTGATTCTCACTGATATTCAGTGGCAGTAGGGGGATTTTTAAATAGAGATTCTTTTGTACTTAGTTATCTTGAGGACTCCTTGTCCTATTAGCTTTGAATTATCTTTCATTTTGGGTTAATACAAATTTTCTCTTACTGAAAAAAATAAAAAAATAAAAAAATGTGTTAGTGCTTTATCTTCTTCGCAGTGAAACTGGTTGTCAATCACTCCTTTCCTGTCATGTTGTGCAACAGATGTAGAAAAGGTTGCTTGCAGATCTTAGGCTTGTCCAGAGTCAGACCCAAGCTGAACACTTGCACACTCACTATGTTGGCTTAGAAGACGCTTAAATGGCATTTTGCTGTTTAGGTGATTTATGCTATATTTGTATACAGAGGAATGCATATGTGATTTTTGAGATTTCTCCAGAAATTGGTTGCATACGTAGAAAGAAGTCAATCAGCCTCGTTATGGCTTATTTGGGTGAACTTCAGGATTTCTTGAAGCTACTATTATATGCTGCTGGGTATGAACTTTGCTCAGCTTTTATGCTTAGTTCCAACCAACCTAGAGTTCCTTCAAGGAATTAAATGCTTTGAATGAAATATAAAAAATAATTCTAAAAAAGAAAAAACCAATTTCTTTACGTGAGCAAACGGAGTTCATGGTCGTGATGCGCGCACTCATAACCAAGTGTGTTAGGTTTTGTAAGATAATAAGAGGGGAACAAAAAAAAAAGGAAGAGAGGAAAGAGAAAGTTAAGTATTTATCATTTTCTTTTTTCGATAATAAAAATCGTATTAAACCAAAATGGAGATAATTATGATTCAAGAGGACAAGAAGTCCTCAAGAAATCTAGGTACAAAAGAATCTCTAATTACAAGTCACCCAAATGCCACTGAATATTAGCGACGATCAACCCCTTAAAAGCCCAAGCAGCTTTGCCTAGAGAGACCATGTACACCACGATCCCACACAAAATGAAAAGGCTTGGACTTCCCAAAAAAACAAGAAAGATCTTTTCCAACCAAATGCACCAAATAAAAGCGAACACAACATACCGCCATAACAACTTCTTACCCTTACCCCATCCAAATCCAACACACCGGGCCACCAAGTGATGAGTAAGAGAGGGAGGGCATGTAAAGCACTCCCCCTTAATGCCAAACATTCTTATCTAAAGGGATTGAGCAAACTCACACTGCAAACACAAACGTAGACTCGTCTCACTAGCACAATGGCAAAGGGCACAAACATTAGGAAGCAAGGCCCACCTAGGCCTCCTACACTGCAACACATCAGGAGTATTCACCTCATTCAAAACCAGGGTCCAAACAAACGCGCGCGCCTTAAGGTAACCTTCAACTTCCAAATGAAGTTAGCAAGTGGAAAAGAAGGGTGGTGAGAGAGGAAGGATTTGCATGAGAAGATCCCAGAGAGACCTCCAAGCCAAAGCCTAGAGTCAACTGTGTCGTGGTTTGGAGGACAGGGGCAAGGATATGAGATGCTCTATCTCTCAATCAAAAGGGGGTCTCCGAAGGTTGAGGTCCCATGCACCGTGGAAGGCAACAATAGGTGCATCATGAACAGTCGAAACAAGAAAGACTTGAGGACACCTGGACGAGAAGGGTGAATCCCCGCTCCACAAATCCTCCCAAAACCTAACCCGATTACCATTCCCCAATCTGTACTTGACCAAAGGAAAGAAGAAAGTCAATACCTGAAAAACAAATTTCCAAGGGCAAGCGTAGGAGACCAAAGAGCCAGCTAGAGCATCCCACCCATTCTGCTGAGGACCGTACTTGCTTCTGATAACACGGTACCAAAGGGAATCTGACTTCAAAGAGAAACGCTATAACCACTTACCCACCAATGAGATGTTCTTGAACACCAACCGACCGANCAATCTCTCAATCCTATTAGCGAGACGTGATTAGGATCTCGAAGAGCGAGAGGTAGTACATGGGAATGCTACTCAAACAGAATTGGAGAATTGTGACCCTCCCACCTATTGAAAAGTACACACCCTCCCAACCATGAAGCCGGTTAGCCACTTAGCCACCACAGGTTCAGAAGGACGCACATAGGGGTTTCCCTAAGTGGGACACCAAGGTAAGTAAGGGACCATTGTTGTACATGACCACCCGCATGCCTTATGGGGATTAAGGGGGAGTGTTTTGTGTGCCCTGCCGACATTAAGCAGCTGTTGCAGATCCGTTATGTTTAGGTTAGGATAGGGTAAGGAGCACAAGTTATTGTGGAGGTGCGCCTTCATGGCACTACTTTGGTGTGTTTGCCTGGAGAAATTCCCGTATCTTCACGGGGACTTCTAACCCAACAGAGTTTGCGTGGGGCCACGTAGTGTACATGGCCTCTCTTTGGGCCAAAGCGGCCGGTGCTTTTAGCAGATTCATCCTCATTGACATCTTACGTCAATGGGATGATTTGTAACTTTTATCTATCGAGGACTTCTTGTCCTCCTACCTATGTATTCTTTCAATGTCATTAATACAATTTTTCTTTATAAAAAACATAACAACCCGCAAGAGTAGCAAGCGAACACAGAACACTATCATCCACATTCACCCCCACAATACTACACTTACCAAGATTGATCTTCATCCCCGAAACCACCTCAAAATCTGAAGAATAGTGAGCACTCTCTTAAATCCTTCCATTTCCACAGCTAACAATAGGATCGTAGGTATCAGCAAACTAAAGACGGCCATCCCCTCTTTCCCCACCCGAAAGCACTGAATCAACCCTCTCTCCACACTCAAATCCAACAACCGACCAAGAACATCAACCACCAATGTGAAGAGGAAAGGAGAGAGAGAGTCTCCCTGCCTAAGGCCACGAGATGCGGAAACCAATCCGTAGGAGCTCCACTAATCAAGACCAAAAAGCAAACATTAGAGAAGCACCCTCGAATCCACGTGCGCTGCCTACCCCCAAACCCCTTCCTATTCAACACCCTATCAAGGAGACCCATACTCACTCTATCATAAGCTTTCTCAAAATCAAGCTTTAAAGCCAGCCCCTTAAACTTCCAATGCTAGGCCTCATCCACTGCCCCGTGAGCAACCAAGGCCGCATCAAGAATCTGACGTTCCCCAACAAAAGCACTTTGACCCGAGGAGATAGTCTCTACGGACTGCGAACACCGTTCTCAGCTCAACAAAAAGGACTTTAGCCACGATCTTATACACACTAGTAGTCAAGCTAATAGGCCGATAGTCCGAGACTTTGAGGGAACGATCCTTCTTGGGCACAACAATGTTGAACTCTTCAAAATCACCCCCGTCGCATGGAACTCTGTGAACACGCCCACCAAATCATCCTTGACTACACCCAACAGTAATGAAAAAAGCCATATTAAAACCATCCAGCACTGGGCTTTCTCTTTATCCATCCCAAAGACGGCGTTCTTGATCTCATCGACCTCGAAAGGTCTCTCCAGCCACTGCCTGTACAGAAATAGGAGCCCAATCCAACCCTTCGATCATGACTATATCCAAGTCCTCCTCTGTAAACAGTAGCCTAATCTTGTCCACATCCGAGATCACCTCACCACTACTAGACTCCAGCTCTGTAATTATCAATTTCATTGTTTTATTTAAAGGAAATGATCCACCTTTGTATATCTAGATAGTTAATAAGAAAGTAAATAAAAAGAAACAAGCCGTCTACAACTTCTTAGCTATCTTTCTGTAACAAATCCCCCAATTTGGTGGGAAAGTGAAAGGAGAGTTCTATTAAGGCCCATTTCATACCAATTTCCCCCTTTTATTTCTTGTTGCCTAAATTAATCTAACCAGATGTTGCAATGTCATCTATTTCTAACCTTTAGTTTCAATGTGCTCTGATTTCTTTCAATCAGTTTAGCTAAGTATCTGAAGTCCATTTTCTTTTAACACATAAAGAAAGTGTGTATCAACTAATCAGAATCACAGCAAGAGACATGGTCTCCTATAGGATGAAACTAGTTAGATTAGCCGAGTTCCTGTAAAACTCAGAAAAGACCCCGCTATGAACCTATATAACATAAAGAAGCTAAGTAGGTAACACGATCAGGGAGCATCTTACAGATGATAGAGTCTGTAAAACCCAGAATAAACCTTTGAATTAGACTTAATCAGTGTACCTATGTAAATCCCTCAAACCAGATTTCAAGTCCAAGAGGTAGAAGAGGGTCGCCATTCATCATTTCTATCAAAAGAACTGATTGCAATATTAGTGAGTGACTGAAGTAAACAAAAACACACCGTCACAACCACAGCATCATAAGATTGAGCTTCAATGGTGGTGTTAGTTGTTGTAGACACTGACCAATTCTCTGATGGAATGCTCCCCTTATCGCTGTAACACAATGACGATACCTTACATTGGAGTTTGAGTTCATCCTTACCAAATTGTTCGGAAATTGTATCAACAAGTGTCTGGACAAGATAAAACAATCAGTAAGCAGAAGTAGATGGTGATCTAATCAACTAAAAAGTCACATACCGCAATCAATCCTACTATAAACGGAACCAGCAACCTCAGAAGATAAACTAGTTTAATCTGAAATCTATGATAATATATCATAAAGGCACAAAGCATGATATGTCCCAGATCTAGTTGTCCAACACTTAAAATTGCCGCATCGGCTACATATTCATGCAGATCCACAACGAACTTTCCCCTCCAATACTTATGCAAAGAAATGGAGTAACAAACAAAATAAAGTAAAAAAAAAAAAAAAAAAAAGAAAGAAAAAAAAGTTTCATTTCGCATAAGAAAATAGTATATACTAAAAAAAAAAAAGACATTATATCCTCAACAAAGAATGTATATACAAATTGGCCCGATTTCTCTCTCAATAGAATAGCTCTTAGAGCCTCTTGCTTCCCTAGACCATAAAGAAGCTCTGTAAGTAACCCTATTTCAAAGCATATCAGGGGGAAGAAAATCCCCAAGAAAGACTAGTGCATTCGTCTCTAGACAAATACACCAATATCACTTCCATAAGAGCATTACTCCATAACAACCTCGTCTGCAATTGGGTTCTGAGGGTTTCCTCTCCTGGAGGTCTGCTCTGTTCCCATAGGAAAAAGGGAACGCCCTCCAAACAAACCTAAAACCAAGTCTGATAAGAAGAAGATGGTTACACCGGCGAGCCAGAAATAAACCCAGGGAGTCCCTTCAGCACAAGGCAATATAACCCAAAATCTTAATAGTGAGCTGCAAGCTTCAGTCGCTTCAACCCATGAAGTGGATCAATCCTCAAAATGGCAATAATACTCAGCAGTTGCAACAGCAATCGCAATCAGAAGAAAGGCAATCTTGGGCCAATGAAGTCGAACAACAGGAGGCGCGAAGCTTGATTGAAATCTGGTAAGAATTTCAATGACTGGGAATTTTTTGATGTTTCTAAGCTTCGTAATGATGGTGGTAAGCTTGATTTCATTGAACCTGAGATTAAAGGGGGTAGTATGATTGGGAAAATACTTATTGAAGATGTGCAACCTGAGCTAGACTATTGGGAATCTGCTGTAGTGTGCTTTGTTCTTGGGCCTAGACCTCCTATTACTATGTTTAGTGGTTACAAAAGAAGAATTTGGGGAAAGTATGGCAAAGATAAAATTGTTTGTTTGAAAACTGGCTGTTCTAGTGAGATTTCAGTAGGGATGAGGTGATGTAGCTGGAGATTTTTCAACTTGATAATAAACCTGTTATTGTCAGACCATGGTTTGAAGAACTACATGCTTCTGTTTTTGTGGAATCAGTGCCTATTTGGGTGAGACTCCCTCAATTGGAGCTCAAATACTGGGACCTTCCTCATTAAGCAACTCAGCCAGCTTGCTTGGAACCCCTATTATGATTGATAAAGCTGATGTTGAGAAGACAAGGGTCAACTATGCTAGAGCGCTCATTGATATTAACATTCAGGGTGATTTAACTGAGTTTATTTACTTTGAGAATTTTTTAAGATAAGGAAAATAATTGCATTAAATATGAAAAGAGTTACAAGAGGGGTAGAGGACAAGGTATCCTCGTTACCTCAAAGTCAATACAGTAAGACCCGCCAATCCCTCTGTATATCACACAAGGGGAGTATGGGAAACAATCTATAAGCAAAAATCCACAATGAGGCCATAAAAACAATCCTATCCCAAACCAAATTTGCTGGAAGATCTCGAAAAACTCGACTATTCCTCTCCAGTCAGATACACCATAGACCATACTACAACAAACATAGCACAGCTTCACGGAATCCGCCCTTCCTTACACGCCCCAAACCCTCTGAATCTAACCTACAACATCTGCATTAACTCACGAGGGCAAACCCAATTCTTCCCAAAGATGCCAAAGAAGCACTACCACACGCACCAACCATATGGACAGTGCAAAAATAGGTGCTCATTTGTCTCCCAACTATTAACATCGGGCGAAAGTACCTTGTACGGCCTCTTACTCAAATTGTTGGTGTTAACTCTATTAAGGACTACAATCCAAAGGAAAGCACGTACCTTAAATAGGCACTTTAGCACTCCAAATGAAATAATTTAGGGCAAAGGACGAGTCTCCCGGGTTGGTGGTCATGCTGGAAGAAGGCTTTTCTTCCACGAGAAAAGCCCTGTGCTTGTAAGAACCAAAACCTGGAGTCAGGGGAGTATACGAAGGAGTCAAGGAGGGGAAGAAGCTCACAAAGCTCGTCCAACTCCCTCCCGAAAACCCCCCTTATGAAACTAAAGTTCCACGTGGGTGAGGAGCCGACAGAAATGGGCAATAGGCATTGGTGCAAAGCGAAGAGGCTATACAAACAATGGAAAGAAACTGAGAAAGGAACCTCGCCCCGCCACGGATCCTCCCAAAATTGAACCTGGTCCCCAAGCCAACTCTAAAGCTAACCAAAGTAATGAATTTCCAGGGGCTAACAAAAGTCACTCCACCACCAGCAAGCGCATCCCAACCATTTTGAAGAGGATCATACATGCTATGAATGACCTTGTGCAAGAGAGAATCAGGTTTTAGAGGGAAACGCCAAAGCCAGTTACCAACTAGGGAGATGTTTTTAGAGACCAAATTACCAAGACCAAGCCCCCCCATTTCCTTATATTTACACACTCTGTCCAGGCCACCAAGTGATCCCTATTCCTCTCGCCCGTACCTAATCAAAGAAAGTCACGCATGATCCTCTCTACTCGTCTAGCCACCCGCTTGGTAACCCTAGATAGACAAGAAGTACAACGGGACGGAAGCCAAACAAGACTGAATAAGAGTAATACGTCCTTTAAAAGAGAAGTAAGCCCCCTTCCACCCATCTAGATGCTTGTTCACTTTATCCACCACAGGTTTCACGGTTCAGAAGGCAACAGAGTTCAGGTTACCACCCAGCGGAACCCTTAAGTAGGTTATGGGCCACACCAGAATTCAGCAACCCATAAGCGACGCAAACTGTGATAAATGAGAGTGGTCTAGGTTAATCCCAGCTGACCCGCTCTTAGACAAGTTGACCTTGCAACTAGAAACGAATTTAAAAGCCTGAATGATAGTCAGCACATTCTTAAAGGAGCTAAGATCATTGTGAAGAAAGAGAATGGTATCGTCGAATGAGAACCTCAACCAACTCTCTCTCCACCCGAATCCCCTCAACACAACCCCTGTCAGTACTCCGAAGGACCATCTTGCTTAACACATCCATGACCAACAGAAAAAGCGAGAGAGAGTCACCTTGCTTAACGCCTCGGGACGCACTAAACCAACTCATAGGGCGCCCGTTAACCATGACCGAGAATGGAAGAGGTGTTAAAACACCCCATGATCCAAGACTGCATCAAGAATCTGTTGACCCACCAAAAAGGCACTGTGGCAAGAGGAGATAGTGCCCCTTATGACTGTACCTGTTAGCCAACACCTTAGTAATAATCTTATATACGCCGGTGACTAGACTGATGGATCTAAAATCCTTAACCTTCAAGGGTTGATCTTTTTTAGGGACCAGCGTAATGAACGTCGAATTACTGATCCTACAAAGAACCCCTGACTCATGAAACTCACCAAATAACCTAATAAGATCTCCCTCATTAGTATAATGTTTGAAGAAAGCCAATGTGAAACCATATGGCCCCGGGGCCTTATGCCCCTCCATATCACAAACTGTCAAACGGATCTCCTCTACCTCAAAGTAGCGCTCAAGCCACTCCGCTTCCGCACGGCTAATAGGGCTCCAATCCAACCCGTCCTGGGGTGAGAAAAACACTCCTCCGTGAACAAATCCCTATAAAATGTCGTGATCTCTCCCACCAGAATAGGGTCGCTAATGATCTCACCCAACTCCCACTCAATCTCTCTAATGTAACTCTTCCTCCTCTTGGCACTAGCATCCTTAAAGAAGAACCGAGAGTTACAATCGCCCTCCTTAACCCACTTGGGCTTAATCTTTTGAAGCCAATTCCATTTACTTTGAGAATGAAAAGAGTTATATAAATAGACAACTTGTGACTTTTGAATGGAAGCCAACTGTATGCAAGTTTCTGTAATGGGTATAGGCATGCTGAAAAGTCACTGCAGAAAGGAGAATCCTAAAGTATGGAAGCCTAACCAGCCAATTATTCCAGAAAATAGAGCAGATGTTGAAGGTCAACAGGGCACAAAACCTGTTCAAGAGCACCAAAATGAGTTACACTCTGATAAACTAGCTGAGAAGCAGGGTAATGAAGTCTCACAAGCTCAATCTGAGCAATGGACTGTTCCTAATAAAGTCAGCAGGTTGCTCCTCTTTCAAGTGACATACCAGCTATAAGTAATACCTTTGATGTAACTAGAAACTCTTTCACCTTAGAAGGGGACGAATTCGGATTATGTTGCAATGTGGAGTGGGAGGGGTCTAAATGGCCTCTCAAGAAAAAGGGAGGTCCCCTCCTTCTGTTACAAGAATAGTGGACCTATGTGGTCTGGTGGAAACAAAAATGACACACAAAAACTTTGAATTTTGCCACAATAAGATGTTCTCGGGATAGGGCAGTTATATGAATCTGGATTTTGATCCTAAAGAAAGGGTGCGTTTCATCTGGCTTCCCACCTGTTTTGATGTCACTGTGATTTCTTTGAATGTTCAATATGTGCATAGTGATGTGCTACACTTGGTGTCCCAGAAGAGATTTTCAGCTACTTTGGTTGATGGGTATACTTCCAATGAAGAAAGAAAAGAATTATGGGCTGCTCTTGTCTCTCTACATATCTCTGGCCCTTGGATATTACTAGGAGACTTAAATAGTGTTTTAGCCTCAGATGACAAGTTAGGGGGTAATCCTGTTTCTCATGCACAAGTGGTGGACTTTCAGGAATTTGTGGATGCATACTCCTGGCAAGAAATGAGGAGAAGATACACTTGGTCAAACAAACAATGGATGGCCAAAGAGTGTATTCAAAGCTTGACTGGTGCTTCTTGAATGGAGCATGGGTGGATAATTTAGAACAATCAGTTGCTCATGTCCTACCTGAGGGTGAATCCGACCATACTCCCTTCCAAGTTCCATTTATTCAACCTTTTCTAAAGGGGTTAGTGCCTTTGAAATACTTTGATATGTGGAGTGAAGATGATAGTTTTCTATAGATTGTACAAGATGTGTGGAGGAAAAACAATAAAGGTTGTAAGATGTTCTATGTCCTAAAGAAGTTGAAGTTGCTGCAGAAACCCTTGAAGGCTCTTATAAAAAGAAATTTGGAGACATCCAGATAAAAACTGAAGCAACTCAACTACATCTGAAAGATTTGCAGACACAACTGCATTTCTAAACTAGTCCTGCAATTGGCTGAAAGGCAGGCCATGAATGACTACTGCAAATGCACTAAAGCATTGGAGAGTTTCTATCAGCAAAAGAGCAAAGCCTCTTGGATACAACTTGGAGATTCTAATTCCAAATATTCCAGTCCATTATCAAACAAAGATGGCACAAAAATTGTATATATGCAGTTACAGCTGAGAATGGGGAGATGATTACTGATTATGATAGAATATTGAAGCTTTCTGACTTCTGTAATTTCTACAGAAGCATATTGGGAGGGGCTAGCAGTAGCACTGAGAGAGTCAGAACAAAGGTGATAGCAGTTGGGTCCTTACTCACATCAGAGCAGAAATTGAGCTTGTTGGTCAAACAAGAAAATAAAAGTTCCCCAAGTTTCTTCAACTTCCCGACATAAAAAAACATGACGGTCATGAGAATTTCTGTGTGACAAAGCTATTAATTACAGAAGCAGCAATAGAAGTGCATTTCTAGATTTTACCATAGGCTAAAGGCATTGAATGTATTGCGCACAGAGACATTAAAAGGTACCAAAAGTGGCAAAAGTACACCCAAAGTCATACCTGCATCCCACCCCAGAAAGAAAAGGAACCACGTGCAGGGGGCTTCTTATTAGAACTTCTTGCTCCATCTCTTTCCCTCTTAGATAACAATTTAGATTTAATTGCTCCAGTAATTACCGAGCCAAACCTGGTAGATTTCATAGATATTAGATTTCTGCTTTGTGTAGGATGACATAAATCATAGGTGTAGCATAGCAACAAAGGGGCTTCCAGTCTTGCTATAATGACTTGAGAGCTCCATAACCAAAAACATACCATAAAGTATAAATAATTTTTTGTAAGATATAGCTATTACAGCAGCGAGCATACAATTACCAGTTGTCTTCCGCTTAGATTATATCAAGCCTTTTCATTCCGAAAACCACAAACGCAAATTAAAATAAATTAGTTAAATACTAACTCCATCCGAAAATTTTACGTTGGACTTTTAGGACAAAACTTATTTGATGAGGAAAATGAGCGCAAGGGCCTTGCTTTATGAAAAAGTTATTGGACTCATTGGAGAGAGAAAGTGATTCTGACCATTTGAAGGAGAAAGTGGACAAATATTGTTCTTTATTGTAGATGAGTTGAAGTAGGTGAGGGTAAGTGGGTAATTATATTGCAAAATATATAACGAATAAAGAAATGTAATTTTCATTTTGGGACGGACGAAAATGGTGAATGTAACGTTCATTTTGTGGAGGGAGTAGTATATTAAACAGATCTAATGTTAGTTGTGAATAGTAATGAAGCATTTAGACTTGGATAGAAGCTCCCTAGCCGGAAGCCTCACGCGAGGTACTAATGAGGCTTCCAGGTAATGCAATGCCGGCCCTGGCGAGGGCAACCAGGGCACCTGCCGGGGCCCAATGATATAAGAGGCCCTAAATAAAAGAAAATTTTGCATGCTAGCCTGGCATGATATTTGTCTTGGTTTGAGTTATGAGTAAAAAGCCTGAAAATTCTACAACCATTTATAGACCTTTTATAATGCAAGTGAGATAGATGAGTATGTGGGCCCATTTACTTTTCTTTTCAATGAAAGTCATGTAAATTGCGACTCTAGATACGGAGATGAGAGATAGGAGGTTAATCCTTTTTTTTTTCATTTCTTCTTTTTTCGATTTTGTTTTCCCTTTTTTCAATAATAAAGTCTACAACTTGTTTTCTTTTTATAAAAGAAGATTGACTCAAGTATTTTATAAAACAAATGGATAAGATATATGTTTTGGAATGTGAAAAAAACAATTTTAGTAATTTTCAAAAACAATCAATTATGCAATTTTTTTTCATCTAGGTCGGTGAAAAGAAAAACGGAAATTTCCTGTGGTACCCCCGAACTTTGGCCTAATGCTAGTGGTGTCCACGCTTTTCCAATAATGCCAGTGGTACCCTGAACTTTGAATTTAACATTTTTCGTACCCTTAAACTTAGACTTTAACGTTTGCCGTAACTCTAATGGTTGATGGAGCTCATTTTCCGTTAGATTTTTTTTTAACTATTTGACTTAATTAATGTCTGGGGCACCCCTTACTTGCCTTAATTACACAACTGTTAGGTATTTGACAAACATTCCTCTTATAAATCTGAAGAAATTTTTAGGAGGTCTGACAATGGTGGGTGGGTTGATTTATAAGGGAAAGGCCTGTCAAATAATTAGCCATTGTGTAATTAAGGCAAGTAAGGGTATATCAGTCATTTTATTGTGCCCCATAAATTAACTAAGTCAAATAGTGAAAAAAATCTAACAGAAAGGAGCTCCGTCAATCATTAGGGTACGGAAAATGTTAAAGTCAAAGTTCAGGGGTACCACTGGCATTAGGCCAAAATTCAGGGGTACCACAGGAAATTTCCGAAAGAAAAAACACCAACAAGATAGTTGTTGACTCTTTAGGGGCCCATAGATTTAGTTCGCCCCAGGGCCTCCAAAAGGTCAAGACCGGCCTGGGGTAATGGCATGTTTTGTTGCGGTACACACTAGATAGTATGGTTTGTTGTCGTATACACTATATAGTATGGTAAGATCGTTTAACTCTGCTATTGAGATTGATAATGATGACATGAGATGTGAGTACTTTTTCATCAAAAAGGATTCTCATTGGACTCGGTTCATATATATATATATATATATATATATATATATATATTTGGCCAAGGGCAGAGCTCCATTCAGCTATGGGGGGTCGCTTGAACACCCCCCGCACCAGTTTTTAAGAGGGGAAAATTTTCAAACGACAGTATTTAGAGTTTACTCAAAAAGAAAAATGGGAAATTCTATATGGTAACCTGGTGTTTTTTCACTTTTCCATTTGGAGGACAATGTTTTCTAAAATTATACATGGTACCCCTATAGTTTTCAATGATCTACATGGTGACCGTTGTTTGTTTAAAAATACTATTTTCTTTCAATTAAACACTTTCATCGCGTTCTACACTTTGTTATATGTCATTATAATCACACCGATACTATCTGGATGTCCCAAACCGTTCGGTTTCAAATATATTTTATTTCTCTATTATTAAAGTAGTTATCTTCCCAACTTTGTATACCATGCACTTTGATGACTTCTAAGTGGCAATAGTAAATTATAAGGCTAAGGAAATGTGTTGAGTAATGGAGGATGAATTTGGTAAGTGAAATCTTTTATTTTTTTACCAAAATAGCTAGATGGAGGACACCACATAGATTTCGTAAAATTGAAGAGTACCATATAGATTTTGAAAAAACATTGTCCTCCAAATAGAAAAGTGAAAAATATAGGGGCACCATATAGAATTTCCCATGAATAATTTATCTACCTTCTGCACCCCTATTTCTGATTCATCTTTACTTTGCACCCTGATAAACCAATGCAAAAGATAGAGAGTAGAATGGAACTGATGAAAAGTTTATCAAATTGCTCTTGCACTCCCACATGAAGGTTGAAGTGACGAAACAAAAGTTTATTAAAAAGTACTGTACTTTTATGATCCCCCTCTTTCTCTCCATCTTATGTTAAACGATGTTTAACCCCTTCTCCCTCTTTTCTCCCTCTTCAATGGCTCTCAATCTCCATACTCCACCTAACAGCTCATTGAAGGGATGACCACAACAATAACTCACTGCTTCAGCGCTAAATTTGTCTCTAATTATGTTCAATTTCACTCACTAAAGCAATCGCAAATTCTCCCAACCCTAGTTGGAATTGTCTAGACTCTAGATGGACGACAGTATCAATGTAAATTCTACATATGTAGAAGTAACGCGAATTTGGAATTCTACTTAGTAATTCAAAAAGTTATGGACATGACTTCAATTGGACTTCTTTTGGACTTTGGAGCTTTTACTTATAAGCTCTGATGCACGGAAACGTCCCCCAGCCTGCCGTTCCCGTTTCCCGAACGTTTCGGAAACGGAAACGCTCAGGAAACGGGGGGAAACGTAATGAAACGTTTCGAAAATTGACGGGAAATGTGGGGTGTGCGGGACACGGCGCGAAACGCCACATCATACTAGGGAAACGGGATGGAAACGCGTATCCCGTTTCCAGATCTGATTAATTAGGGAAAAACAAAAAAAAAAATTGAAATCTGAATTCTATCCCCAAATACCTAAACCCTAACCCACGAAAACTCGAATTCACTCACCACTGTTTGCTTCCGCCTCCTTCTCTCTGTCCACCGGCGTTGTCTGGCGGCGTTGATCGGCACCGGCGGTCTGCTCGGCTCTCCTTCCGGCCTTCTCTCTGGCGTTAAGAAAGTTCCTTTCCTTTTTTTCTTCTCTTCTTTTGTCGTCTGTCGTGTCTTTCTTAATTAGGTCTTCCTTTTTTTCTCTTTCTTTCTTCTCTTCTTTTGTCTTCTCTGTTTTCTTTTGTCTTCTCTGTTGACTGTGAGTGTTCTCTTTATTCTTCTCTTTTACCCTTCTTTTATCTCTCCCTTCATCTATGTGACACTTGTTTCATTTTATTTTTTTCTTTTAGTTACTCTTTGGCCTTTGACTCATTTATTTAGTAAAGTTCTTTTTAGTTAATTTTTAATTTGATTCAAGTAGTGGTGCTAGTATTACTTCTCATTGACACTCTTTATTCCTATTTTTTCTCCATTTTTTTATTTTTTTATTTTTATTTTTTTAATTTCGCCGTTTCCCCGTTTCCTACTTTTTTGAGAATTGGCGTTTCCCGTTTCCCGTTTCCCGTTTCCCCGTTTTCCGTTTCCGTGCTACATAGCTTATAAGAATCAGCAAGGACAATGTCACCCAAACTCTTTCACCTCAAGTATCCTTGTCGCATCCTCAACACTCAAACATGAGCATGGACATTTAACACTTCATTTTAGGTCAAAAATGGCCAATCCGACACTTGTAGCAGAGTCCAAGTAACATAGGGAAGAAAAACGCAAAATGCGTATAATATCAGATGAATACCAAATTTTGGTAGCCAAACCAAATTTGACAAAAAAAGCAATATTCTTAGTAGCTAATGATGGAGAGATTTTTAGATAAAGTATGCTTATACAACCGTTAAATGAGGTTGATTTTTTTTTATTTTTTTTTTTTATGATAATATGGGTATCCGAACTTTGTCGAACTAATCCCATGGGCCCTGAAGTTAACAACCTAAAAAAACCTTAGTGGCCCTACGGGAACTCGAACTCGGGACTTCTAGAAAAGATCTCAAAGCTCTTAGTAGTTGAGCTAGCCCCTCATGGTTCCATTAAATGAGGTTGATTTTACCCAAACAACGATGGGGAAAGACAGGGTGTGTGAAAAATATAAAGGCTCCAAGCTTATTGTGTCAAAAAAAATTTGGAATAATAAGCTGCTTTAATTAATTTGAGTAGTTGCATCTTTTTTCTTTTTCTTTTTTTTTTCTTTTTTTGAAAAAGCAAGAAGACCAGGTTAACCTACTATGAGGTTAGCCTAAAGCATCCTTGGCTACCAAGGCAACCAAGGACTGGTCGAAAGAATCCGACCAAAGTAACAACTAAGGAATACTATGGCCCATATTAGCCAAGTAGTCAGCAACCGCATTTGCTTCTCTAAAGCAGTGGAGGACTTCAACCTTATCAAAGAAAAAGAGGTCCTAACAGGTATCAATAATCAAGTTTTCTATCTCCAAAGGAATATGCCACTCACCCCTGAGAGACATGAGAGACATAATCACAGCTACATTATCACACTCAATCATAATCTTAGAAAAACCCAACTTCCGCGCTTCTCTAACACCCTCTTGTAGGCCTATCGCTTCTGCTAGACGGATTGAAGCAACTCCACAAGGTTTTGCCCCAATAAAGATGGGATCCGCCAAATGATTCCTAAGGACAAAACCCGTTGCCACTTTACCATCACCGAGTTTAGAGCCGTCGAAATTGAGCTTAACATAATTCTGACAGGGAGAACTCCAAGCAACATTTCCACGAGGGCTTTTCTTTGCAAAAGATGCCGCACCTACAATGTTACCACCACCACCCGGCACTACTAGCAAATCCTTTTGCCCTAGGGCAGACCACTCCACAAAACTGTGTTGTATAGAACGAGCAATTTGGCTAGGATTAGTAACTAGGTTATCAAACTAAATCTTATTCCTTGCAAACCAAAATAGCCACCAGGCAAGACATAATAAAAAAATCCCATTTGCAAAAACGGAGGCGAAGAAGGTTAAGGGCATCAACAAAGGTGATGTCCGGCGCACTGAGATATCAAGATTTTTCTTTAACAACCCTTGAACCTGAGTCCAAACCTGAACGAAGTAAGGACAATTAAAAAATAAGTGAAACTTGTCTTCCAGATGGTGGTTGCAGAAACCACACTCCAGAGGAACAAAAGCTTACTCCAGAGGAACAAAAGCTTTGCTCTTTGAAGTCTACATTTAGTGGCTAACCCATCGAGGCATAGTTTCCATAAGAAAGTCTTAACCTTACATGGGAGAGAAAGGTCCCAAATCTAGCTAAAAGCACATTTTTCTCGGAATTTATGTTGTAAGCCCTGAGCTAGCCAGGTAGCCGACCTTGCTGTAAAAACTCCGGAACTCGAAAAACCCCAATACAACTTATCCGGGACTGGGTTATAAGGGATCAAAATACTAACATTTTTATCCACAATAGACTCAGGAAGCAATCGTGCTAACATCGACTTATCCCATTCGCCACCAGCTCCAAAGAACATGTTAACTGGGATATTCTCGTCAAAAAGAGGGTCAAGAGAACCCCGGACAAAGAACTCAGTGTAGAGGCCCTGCTGGAGGACCCAATTTGAGTTGTTGCATACTTCCACATAATAGCCATGAAGTTCAATGATAATTTAAACACATGCTAGAAATAACAAAAGTTTATTTTAATTTTAAACAAACTTAAGAGTTAAATTTCTTTCCACTTATTTAAATTTTCTGGGTCTGCCACTGTAGTTGACGATAAACTTAACTACATATGGCCATGAGATGGCAGGACATAATATTAAACATTACTAGGCAGAAAGTATACTATATTCAATACAGAAACAAATATTCTGACACGTGAAGAGAAAAACATGCAGAATAAAAATAGAGACCCAATAGAAGAATACCTATTCTCAATATTCCATAGCTCTGGGAATGCATGACGCATCTATGTATGAACATGTAAGGACAAAAGTAGAAAATATTAGAAACTGAGAGCACTAGAAAGGTCAACCTTATGAAGATTGACACGTCATAGATATTGTTTATACTGTGCAATTGGAAATTTGGAGTTACAAGTTTTATGAGCATAATGGAAACACACTCTAGCATTAAAAGTCAAAACAAACAGATGCACAGCATCAAATTTGAAGCATAATTTGGAGGGGGGATTCACTTACATCTTGGAAGAGTAAAATAAATGGAAGCGGTAACTAATATATGTCACTTCACTTACAGAAAGAGATTGAGGATCTCCAGCACTTGTACCCGCAACAAAAGGGTCGATAAGATAGTCAACAAACTACAGGCCGAGAGATAATTAAAGAGAACATATCAGCTCAAAAGGGGACAAAAATAGCTTGCAAGAATGACAGTCATGGTAACAGTACCTCTTTCCCAAAGTGTCGCTCAAAAAATTCAGCCACACTGTAAGCAGACAGAGTCCAAAATGTCATTGCAGTAAGTCATGCCATTAGTAAAGCCTGAAAAAAGCTATACATTTCATCCTTTTTCCTTAAGCTATCAGTAAGAATGCTAGAGTTCCTTCAGTTATTAATTCAACAAAACGAATACTTAAGCTAGAAGTTCCTTTGCAATGAATTGAAGAGGAAAGGTAGCAAGGAGTCTTCAAATAATATAGTTCCACATGTATGCTCAATGCTTTGAAGGGAAAATGCAAGGAAAGGTGGTGGATACCTCATTAACTGAAATTCATAATATTAATGGAAGGAGACAGCTACCTTTCCGGGGTGTGCGCATCAGAAACTTTTCTAGCATTGACTTTTTTCCAGAGAAATGGCTCCAGCATAATTTGAAGCTGAAAGAGAAGCAGTGACCCTTCAAAAACATAAAACTCACAGCATATATTTGCACTGAAAAAACTATGGGCGGTGAAGGAAAAAACGGAAGAGGTAGTCTTTCCAAAAATCAAAGGATCCTATATATTACTCTTTCCAAAAATATCATCTCTTTGCTTAAAGGCTAGGTATGAAAACAAAATTGGGAAGCAGATACAGGCATACAGCATGAAATGGAACGAGGTAACTTCATTCGTAAAATATAAAAAATAAAAATGTCTTGAAATGACTAAAACAAGCCAGGAAAAAAAAAAAAAAAAAAAAGGCTATTTCTATGGATACTTAGGGTCTACAATTGGACCCATTTCACTGCCAACCTGGAGATTGATTGAAAGAAGAATTATGGGATACTAGAGATCTGGGGAGGGAGGAACCTGCTGGTATCATATAAAAAAGATGTTTTTCTTGAGTTTCTTGGAGTTTCTGAAAATGACACATTTCCAAATCCGAGAGGGTGACCTTCATCAATGTTACATGCAACCTAGCTTACAGGCTTCACCCTCAGATTTCGTCACAGTTAATGTCATTTGCAGTTCTAATAAATTGTCACACTAGCACCCATCCTAGCTTCTTGTGGAAGTAACAAAATCTGTTCTACTAAGTAAGTCCTAGGTATTAAAAGTTCCTGGGAAGTACTAAATTTTGTTTGGTTGTCAAAGTAGAACTTTCTGCATTTTATGTCAACCAAAGAACATGGCAGTTTAGTACTTCCAAGGAAATTGAAATTCCTATATTTTCTTTTGGCAACCAAACTACCCTTATGTAGTATGAGTGTTAAAGCTATACTGTAATCTAATTAATCTAGATGCAGTTTTCTTTTGACAATTAAGCCTAGCAAACAGGTTGCCTGGATTGGGTTGAATGGGATCAGCTTTGTATTTGGTTTGGGTGTATTCAAGTTTGGATCTAATTTGTTTTACAGTGCTTTAGGTATGGTTCGATATGGGTTTAGATCACTTCGGATCAGAAGGATATCCGGTTGGGCCAAAGAAATGATGTTAGACATAAAATTGTTAGTTTGATTTAGAATTTTCATTTCACGGTTACTTATGAGCTTTCATAAACAAGGGTTTCGCATTACTTTTCGATTGTCTTGTGTAATTCTTTATAAACACAAATTGAGAATTAACATAACCTTGAAAATGTTTCTATCTAGATTCCATAGTCTCTCCCAACTTTTCCCCTCTCCTTCTCCTATTCTACTATTTTCCCATTCCCTTCTCCAATCCCTCTTTCTTCTAATCTCCATTCTTGCTTCCCCCCAAATATCCATAACATCCAATTACTAGGATGGGTGGACCTAGAAAAGGTTTCACAACACAAATGATGGCCAATGATGAGAGTGTGATCTGTCATAAGTCATGTTGCGTGTCCATCAAGCAGACACAACACGAGTGTTACTCACATATTAGGCTTCTCACCCTCTGTTTTTTGATAAAAGAAAATTGTATTAATGACAGCAATAATTACAAAGTAGGAGGACAAGAAGTCCTCAAAAGAAACCAAGGTCGGCTTCTCACCCTCTATATATGGCTCATTCCCATGTTTGTATCATGCCTGACACAGTGTCCATGTCTGTGTTTGTGCAACCAAGGTCAAACCAAAAAGGCTAGGTTGAAAGTCCGCTAAACAAGTTTAATTGATTGTAAGATGAAAAAACTAAATTCTCAAAAGGTAATAAATAGAAAATTCTTCCTCACTGAGTGTACCACCTATCCGACTTACTCCTCAAAGCACACCACCTACAAGGCCACACCAAACCCTGAGGCGTTAAAGAAACCACAAAATTCATTCTTGTAGATTGGAGCAGAACATCACGTTCTTAACTTCTTGAGGGCTAGTTGGGATGATTCTAGGAGCTGTATTGGTGACCCGTCGGGAGAGTTCTCTTGTAAGTCCATTACCCAGTGCGTGGGTACGCCTCAACTCCACTTCCCTTTAGCGAACTTTATATGGAAGGCAAGGGTGCCTCTTAAAGTGCAGGCATTTATATGGACTTCGGTGTTGGATAGAGTTAATACTAATGATTTACGTCAGAGGAGGAGGCCAGGGGTGGTCTTGCCGCCTAACATTTGCTTGCTCTGTCGTAGCAGTGGGGAGACGA
This sequence comes from Mesembryanthemum crystallinum, assembly GCA_030267885.1. Taxonomy (NCBI): domain Eukaryota; kingdom Viridiplantae; phylum Streptophyta; class Magnoliopsida; order Caryophyllales; family Aizoaceae; genus Mesembryanthemum; species Mesembryanthemum crystallinum. The sequence goes on from BSSO01000803.1 coordinate 23,301, forward strand.
TGGCGCACCTTTTCCTTAGTTGCGATGTGGCGCGCCAAGTGTGGAGTAGGTTGTTCAGTGTGGTTGAGGAGGTGTGGGTATGCCCGTCCAGAGTTGAGGATTTTCTGCAGATTCGGTATGTGGGTCACAGGAGAGGAAAGAGAAAATGAATATTGTGGCACAATGCAGTTTTGGTTGTACTATGGTGCTTTTGGTAGGAGCAGAATGTAAGGGTCTTCAACAGGAGATCTGCGTCTAGACATGCCGTGGGATAGGATTACTTATATAGCTTCCCTTTGGGCTAGAGCAACTGGGGCTTTTAGGGGTTGTACCATTTCTGAGATCCAACGTAATTGGGGCAATCTGTAATTGTTTCCCAGAAGAGGACCTGCTGTATTTTTGACACTTATATCAATATACTTTTTCTGTATCTAAAAAAAACTTGGTGAAGGCCCTAGCTGGAGGGTCCATTGGAATTTTGATATTTTCAACTATGAATCTAGAAACCACTCCCTAATCACTCTCAGGACTATATAGCCTATGCACATTCTATAATGTTCAGAAGAAGACTAGAAGACATAAAGATATGCATTTCTTTATGATAGAAGTGATCAAGTGAAGTTATGTACTCTTCCCAAATCCCACCTACCTTTCTTTTGAGAAAAAGAAAGTATTTGTTAATGAGGTATAAAAAAAATACCGAAAAGGAAGTAAATATGTCCTTCAAAAAGACGTAAGAAACAGATTAGCCCAGCTATGATGGACCTCGATAGTAAAATAACTTCTAAATGCCCCTGTACCTTTAGCACATAAAGATGATAGATAAGCGGCCCTATCACACAGGGCCACAAGCCCACAACAAATCAACCGAAATGGCCACCCCACTGAAGACTCGGGCATACCTATCCAACTAAAGACACCAAATAATTACAATGACTGCATTGTGCCACAATAACCTCTTCTCCCTTCCTCTCCCAAATCCCACTAACCGCATGTAAGGGGATTCCAAAACCCTAGAAGGACAAACCCACGCCTTCCTGAAAACACCAAATAACCTACTCCATATGCGGCGAGCAAAATCACATGTAAGAAACCCATTTGTCACAATCTCACTACTCTCCCGACAAAGAAGCCAAATATCAGCCTAAACTACCACCTCCCGGCTTCCCCCCTATCGAACACCGAAGTCCATACAAACGCTCGCAGCTTAAGAGGCACATTCGCGTTGCAAATGAGATTTGCTATAGGAAACCTGTCAAGAGATGTACCCAGAAGAAAGAACTTACAAGAATATTTTTTTAGATAAGAAGAACTTACAAGAAAATTCTCCTCAAGAATTGCCTAGCACTCTTAGCAACAATATTGGGAGGGTAGTACTCTTCAATGTCTAGCCTTTCCTTGAAACTTGCAACATTAAGTCTTAAGTGCTGCTCAGCACTCACCAAAGGTCTTCCTATGAGTGAAGAATGCTTTAAAGTTCTTTGGCCGTACCAAGGTTTGCTACTGCCACTCCCTTNAATGATGTTCAAACTAAAATATGAATGGAAGGATTCGGATTCACAGGTTATGAAACCCGATTGACTCCTTTCCCTTTTTGGATGGACAACTAAAGACACCCACAATTTGTTGAATATATCCAGAAAAGGTTAATGAATAGCCAGTCAAGCACAATTTGCAATAAAAATAACCTTGGATTGTGCTGAAAGGATATTACTCTTGAACAGCGCAATGGGATTTGAAGGTAGCTGTAATGAATGACAAGCAACTGTCAGTAACAAGTTCCACAAGCAACAGGTGAATATAGGGAGCCCACCCACAATTACGACCACATTAAAAGCAGTAGAAAGCAAAACTGGCAAGGCATACCAGCACAGGCAGACCATCTCTTGCAACGTATCGTTTGTTCTGTGATATTGGCTGTGACAAGGTAAGAAAAGGCAGAAATTACAACAATATAAATCAATTCAAGAGAAGCATTTGAGCACATATTATAAAAATAGACCAACAAGAAACAGAAAGCTGGTATAAAGAGCTGCAACTAGATTAAAAAGAACAGCAACTTTTAACAAATAGGTAGAACACTAGAAAATTGAGGAACCCATTCACGACTAGTGACTACTACCAAATTTCCTGATACAAACAAAAGCGGTTTTCTCATAATCAATATGTAGGTAAAAAAGACTAACAAATTGTTGTCTTTCACGAAGCCCAAGATCATCAATCAAACTCGTCACCTCCACCTCACTCTCAGTCTGCACATTTTAGCAGTTGATGAAAAGTTAACCGCCATGACCAGCATGGAATTGAGCCAAAATCCAGTGTTAAAGAAACTGTAGTCTTTACATTGCTATTAAACACTTACCATAGTATTTGCCCCCTCATCCCAAATGAAACCATCTTTTACAACGGTTTTGATCTTCCCTCCAACACTTTTATCAGCTTCAAACAACGTCACATTCAAACCATGCGACTTCAGTTTATATGCTGCAGCGAGCCCACTTCAAAACAAAATATTCTTAAACCAACAATCATGCAAAAGTAAGAGTCATTGTTTCATACAATAGAAATTCAGAATGTCCATCCTTTTTGGGGAATGCATGTCATATTATGGCACAAGAAAAGACTTCACAGAACTGCCCATTTGCAAATTGCAATACAATTATAATAATACACAAACACAAATTAGGAGTCCTTTGTCTTTCCCCCAATAATGTCCAAAAAAATTCCGAAATATGATGCTCACTCAAAAAGGACTCCTTCCATAATGTCCAACTAGAACTAAACTCAAAGAACCTAATAATTTTTCACAAGTTCCAACCAAAATGGCCATCTAGTTTAGTGATGTTACCAGGAAATTTTTCCAGTAGATTATGAATGCATTGCAATATAACTCAAGAGGGGGAAAAAAATTTAAAGAGAGAGAGAAAGAAAGGGTAAGCCGCCAACTGGGAAGGCAGCTTACCTCTTTTTCCTTTCTTCTATTTTCTTGATGCATTAGGGCATCCCAATAGGAGGTTCACGGGAGACTTATAGGGTAGAAACCTCATGGATAAACCCACCTCCCATTGTGATGGATTTATATACCCCCAAACTACTTCAAACTCATGAACTTGCTTTATGAAATTCCCGTGGAGATGTTGGACCCAATTTTACAAAGCTAGAACAACAGAGGTCTATAAACCTTAGAAAAAAGAAGCTATGATTCGGCAACGATATAAAACTTGTGAAGATTCATTCCATTGGAAATGCCCTTAACTACTCTAACAAAAGAAAGGAAAACAAGGGTAAGCCACCAACCAAGATAGCGACTTTCACTTACCTCTATTTCTTTTTCCTATTTTTCCAATGAGCCAAATACTAACTCAAAAGAAAAATAAATAAATAAAAAATAGCAGCTCATATGCGAATTTGGGAGTTGAAAAGTAGGAAAGGGAGCTTAGTTTGGGGATGGAGAATTAATTTAGTATCTCCCTCCCCCTTATTTGGGATATGGTGGGAATAAACTAAGATAAGTAAATTCCATGTTCGGACGAATTCCCAGTTGAATTACCAGGCCCCCTCCAAGTATTATAACAATGGAAATAGAGGACAAATAATCCCATTCCACATCCCCTCTATATTCCCCTTTTCATATACTAAACATGTGATATTTGGGAAATTTTCTCTTAATTTCCTTCCCCCTTCTTATCTCTCAGATCCCACATAGCAAAAACCCCCCAAAAAGGGTAAGTCACCAACCTAGATAGCAGCTTAGCTCTGCACCTGCCAAAACAATCATGCTATCCTACATGACAGTACACAGGAACTATTCTTGAGCAACCTCAAATTCACAGTTTCTTCAATCTTTGAATAACATTCTTGTGCACTTGTCTAGCCTTAGACAACCGAAATAGGGATGACTTTAAACAGTTTAAAGATGACTTTAAAATTTAAGGGTCACTTTGAGAGTATTTTGGGTGACTTTAAATGAACCCAAATAGAGAAGAATTTAAGCAGTTTTAGAATTACTTTAAACAATTTTCGGTTACTTCGAGTGTATAATGGATGAGTTTTAACAATTTAAGGATTAATTTAAACAATATAGGTATTACTATAAACAGTTTTGGGATAACTTTAAGAATTTATGAGTAACTTTGACAGCTTATGAGCTTACTATTAAATACAAAAATTAGAAAACTGGTAAGGTAATTAATACCTAACACCAGCACCAACAACAGCCACCCTTTTAGCCGGACCTGAAACCCACAATTCACAAAATTGAGAACCGTTTAGCAGCATTGAGGATGAGATTATAACAGCATGTTGGTGTCAAAGCATAGCATTTGCCGTTTGTAGAATGAAAAATTATGAGACCAGTTGATATCAACACACAAAAGGGGATGATATAATCATAATTCGGGTAAGTCACAAACCTGAAATTCCATTATTTGTTATCAAAATTGAGTTTTGAGAGCAATAAATGCAAGAAATTCAAATGAAGAATTAAGCAGGGTGATGTTGAGACTTACCAGGTTTATCTTCCTCAGAAGCTTTGGCCATTACTGCCTGCAGTGATCGATGGTGAGTACTTGAGAGGTGCAATCCAGATAGTGATATCATGCGAGCAGGGTAATCCCAAATTGCTCTTTGGCAATTCCAAATTTTGTCCCAGACTACGACCGATTCCTTTCACTGCCCAGTGCCCACACCACACCTCTCTTAAATCTTAGGGCATGTTTGGGGTGGTTGCCAATTGTCAGTTTGATTTTGAAAAATTTTCAACTTATTTTTTTAATTGTCAGGTCATCAAAATGAAATTAGTCATATGTCAGGGCACTAATTTATTATTACCCCAAATGTCAAGGCATCAAATTGAAATTTTTCTTAAGATTTATCATTAATTAAGGCCCTGGGGTGGTTGCTAGTTGCCAGTTTTCAGTTTTTTTGAAAACTCAAAACCAGTTTTTGCGTATCACTTTTTCAGTTTTAAAAATTAAGAAGAAAACTATAAGTACCAAAAAAGTCAACTTTATATTAAATTTCAGGTGCTTAATACAACATCCTAGGTGTTAAATACAACACCCCCATCAGACCAATTTACCTTTGTAACCTTATAAAAAAAAAGCAAAAAAAAAAAAGGCAAAAAGCAAAACAAAACCAAAAACATCAGCAAAACAACAATACACAACAAAATCAGAGAGAGAAGGTTGAGCCACCACATCCCCCAACCACCCACATCCCCCGACCACTCACACTCGCCG
>BSSO01000804.1:0-28517 GCA_030267885.1 Mesembryanthemum crystallinum
TCGAATCATGCTAATTGATACTAAATCACAACAACAACAACAAATTCTTATAAATTAAGGAATTATCTGAACAATGGTGTGTGCTTGATGTCTTTTGATTCCCAAAATTTAAGATCTGATTTTGTTAGAAAGTGCTTTGGGAGGGAGAAAGATAAAATCAGTTTTTCTTAAAGGTTGTATGTAAGGAGAAGAGAGAAAATGTTATGTTTTTTAAGTTGGGGGTATTTTAGAAAGTTGTCCTACGTTTTGCAATTTTTTTATCCTGCGTTTAGCACGTTTGTTTTATTTATGCGAATTGAACACATTGTCCCGTAAATAGAGTGCATTAAGTTCTTGGATTTAAACTATAGAAACCTTTATTTAGATTTGTTTTTCCTATTCGATTCATGTTATGTTGTCAAGTCCAAGACCCAAGTTACCTACCTCTTTCAATGGATTAAACCCTTTTCCTTTCCGATGGATTCACCGGCCGTGAGTTTGCCGGCGATCGCTTCTCTCTCTCCTTCAGTGATATCCTTTCTCAACACCACTTTCGACAACCCCAATCACGACCTCAACCTCTCCGAGTCAACTCGCCTGGTCACCGAGTTGGACACTCAGTGCTCCCAGCTGAGCCAGCTCCTCACAGATCTAACTCGCCGTCTCGACACCAATCTTCTCTCTTACGCCTCGTTTTCCGATCGAATTGGCGATGGTTTCAACCAAATTCACTCTCAACTTGAAGATCTCAAATCGAAATCATCGTCATTTGCTTCCACTTCAGGTTTGCAGTTCTTGAAATTCATCTATTTAAAACTGAAATGAAAATAATAGTTAGGTTGATCGACTTGTTTTTTTAAGTCGTCGTCATTTGCTTGCGCTTCAGGTTTTGCAGTTCTTGAAATTCATCCATTTAAAATTGAAATGAAAATTATAGTTTGATCGAATTTTTTGAAAATTTATTTATATTTTAGATTTTTTTTTCTTATATTGTTGGTGGTGTTGTAGATGGAGGAGGAGAGCAGATGGTGGCGGAGGAGCTGCCGGCACTCGCAAAGGAAGTTGCGAGGGTCGAGATGGTACGGAATTATGCTGGTGAGTTTTCTTTCCCCCCTGTAAATGTGATTCTATGGTTTGATGATAGTAGTTGTTTGATTGTTGGTTAGATAGCATAATCTACTTTGTAATTGAGGATAGAGCATTAACTGATAGTCAGTGCCCGAAACAATTAGAAACATGTGTTAACGGGAATGGCAAGCTTGCAGACTGGAATTTGGCATGGGTTGCATCATGCATGGCATTCAGATATAGTTGAAAGATCACATTGAAAAAGTTCTCATGGTAGCAATACTGTCTCTGACTTGAGTTTTTCCCCATCGGTGATCCTAAATTCTCATGGTAGCAATTCTCATTCTTGATTAAGTTTATTAATTGAAGGAGAAACAATCTTCTTCATCAATGTTTCTTTTGCTGCCTAAGAACATGTTAAGCCACAAATTACTCCCTGTCCCTGACATCAACCTCCAAATATGGGAATTCAATGTCTAAAAGCAAGAAGTGACTTGATAATCATTGTAGTAGTTGATGATATAATCAAAGAGAAATTATAAGTGCAACTGTACAAGGAAGTAATTGTTGAAGTCTACTATACAGTGTGCTGTAGATGGAGATTCAGGTCATGATAAATACTGTCTAGCTATCCCATTCTTGAAGTGATCCTCTAATTGTCTATCACAACTCATGCAAATAGCCCATCAAGCTTAGGTAAGCGTTAGCCTTATATGCAATCATTTTTAATGATAACTCATAGAGTTGTACCTGGTAAATATGACCTTCATAATCTTATTATTGTGAATACTCTTGAAGAATGAAGAAGTGTATTGTCCTCCCTAGGAATATCATTGATTTGATATTTTTATGGCTATCTTTACTAGCAAGGGACCTCACTATATCATTCCTATTCAAGAAAAAGTCATTCTAGTGGTTGAAGCCGGCCATGTTAGTTGCTGTTCGTTGATCTCCTTGAAATATTGTGTTTAAGGTCATATCAATAAGTGCTGTGCAAATATTTACTGGTTACAATGAATTCAAACATGGTTAGAGGTAGTACAGTGATTTAGAGTACTTCGCTCTGCATTGGTATTTGGTAAGGCTCCTTCTTTGGAATGCTAAATTTGTCCTATTGCTCAATGAAGTGCTATGGGACTGAGCCACTAAGCCCTTAGTGATTTATATATATACTGTACACATTTTTATCTGCTTCTGTACCATGAAACACTTTCCTTGTGAGGTGGAGAGTTCGTTAGAATTTAACCCATAAATCTGTACAATCTGCAGAATTGACCATTTAACACATCAGGAGATTCTACATCATCTTATTAAAGCGACCAAAATTCCAACATATCCTTCTTTATGAGAGCACTAGATGGACCTGTTCTTATTCGGGCTTTACATCCCCCAAAATCAGAAAGAAAAATAAAGTATGAGGCCATGATAATTGTTTGCCGCTTATGACAAGAGAGGGAGAGAGTGTCTATTAAAATTTGACCAAACAAGTAAATTATTATCCAAGTATGTTTTAGTCGAAATGTATTAACCCCTTACTTTTAAGGGGTATTTCTATGTGACAACCAATTCCGGATGGAGAGAGTTCGGTTCTGTTTCTAGAATGGTGTTGACTTTGAAATTATCACAATTGCTTGTCATGCATGCCGATGTATTATTTATGTGCAACCCTTTGCTGAATAATTTGCAAACTCTTTCTTTCCTTTTAGTTTCATCATTTGGCTGCACAATCATTTTTCAATGTGGGCTGAAACGCGGGTACAATTTTCTTGTTGTCAGAGACGGCACTGAAGCTTGACAGCTTGGTAGGAGAAATTGAAGATGCAGTATCTTCTGTGATGAACAGAAATTTGAAGAAACATTCTAGAAAACAGAGTTCAGAGGTTATCATTCAAAACTATATGAGCTGTATGGTTCATGCCTGTAAAATTGTTTTAAGTTTTGGAGGTCTTACTTTTCCTTTTGATTTTCCAGGAATTGCATGTCAATGCTATTAATTCACTTAAATTGATAGAAGACGTTTTAACTTCAGTGACAAAGGTTCACCCTCAGTGGGTTCGACTAGTATCAGCTGCTGATCATAGAGTTGATCGAGCATTAGCAATATTGAGACCCCAGGCCATTGCTGATTACCGATCCCTTCTTACTTCACTTGGATGGCCACCACCCCTATCCAAAGTGAGCTCTTCAAATTTAGATAAAAGGGGATCTTCTGAAGTGCCAAATCCTCTATCTGCAATGCATGGAGAGCTTAAGCATAAGTATTGTGGAAACTTTCTTGCCTTATGCAGCTTGCAGGAATTGCAACGACGAAGGAAATCACGGCAACTTGAGGGGCATAACTATGGTATTGCTTTGCACCAACCACTTTGGGCCGTGGAAGAACTTGTGAACCCTCTTTCTCTTACATCTCATCAGCATTTCCAGAAATGGGTGGATAAACCAGAATTTATCTTTGCTCTAGTCTACAAGATTACAAGGGACTATATTGACTCAGTAGATGAGTTGTTGCAACCTTTGGTTGATGAAGCAATGTTGACAGGATACAGTTGCAGAGAGGAGTGGATTTCAGCGATGGTTACCTCCCTATCAACTTATTTGGCAAAGGAGATATTCCCTGCATATATTTCTCGGTTGAATGAGGAGAGTGCAACAGATGTTCGGCAGCAGACAAGAATGTCATGGCTTCATCTTGTTGACTTGATGATCTCATTTGATAAAAGAATACAAGCTTTGGCTTCTCACTCAGGGATCTTAGTTTCTGTTGAGGACTACAGCCTCTTGCAAAGGATATCATCTCTCTGTGTCTTCTGTGATCGACCAGACTGGGTTGATATATGGGCAGAAATAGAACTTGGCAACACCTTAGATAAATTGAAACTTGAGATGGAGGATGAGAGAAATTGGACAACAAAAACTCAGGCAGCAGTTCCTTTTCCAGGCTCTGAGGATTATAAATCTCCAGCAGTTTCGTCTCTCTTTCTAAGGCATCTATCATCCATCATTGACCGCTGTAAGTCATTACCTACTGTGGATTTGAGGTCAAGATTTATCAGATTAGCTGGTGCACCAATTATTCGAACACTTTTGAATTGCTTACTTACCAAATGCTTAGAAGCAGAAGGGCTCACCGCATTGGTAGATGATGATGCTCTGGCTAGAGTTATGACTTCTATTAACTCTGCGCACCACATTGAGTCAGTGTTAAAAGAATGGTGCGAAGATGTCTTCTTCCTTGAAATGGGACTTGAACATGATGAAATAGGTAAGCCCCTCAACGAAAGTAGTCTTTTCACTGATGTCACAGAGGGAGTCGAAAGTGGTGTATTTGACGAGGAAATCAGAAAGATGGAGGAGTTTAGAAAGGAGTGGGTTGATAAGATAACAAATGTTGTTCTAAGAGGGTTTGATGCTCAGAGCCGAGATTATGTAAGGAATAGGAAGCAATGGCAGGAGAAGATTGATGAAGGTTGGACAGTAACAAAGTCTTTTGTCGTGGCTTTAGATTATTTGCAGGGAAAAATGGCTATGTTGGAAGTTGGTCTGAATGGCATGGACTTTGCTACAGTATGGAAAAGTGTAGCAAGTGGAGTTGATCGTTTGATATTTAGCGGAGTCCTCATGAGCAACGCAAAGTTCTATGGGGGTGGTGTTGAGAGGCTTGGAGGTGATCTGGATGTTTTATTTGGTGTATTTAGGATGTGGTGTCTGAGACCCGAAGGTTTCTTTCCCCGTATAAGTGAAGGCCTGAAGTTGCTGAAAATGGAAGAAAATCACCTCCAAGATCTTTCCAAAGAAGGAGAGGAATGGATGAAACGTCATGGGATTAGGCACCTGACCATAGCTGAGGCAGAAAAGATTGCAAGATGTAGAGTCTTTCTGTAGCAGTAAATTTCAGCGCTTCCAGGTCAAATCCTTCTGTTCTTCTACACCCCCTTTCCCTCCCTTATCTTGGGGGAGTTCCCTACAGTTAGATACACCTAATGAAACAGATGGGTGTTTATCTCATGCTCTTTATGGAGACTTTTCCTCTCAACTTGAGGCAATTTTTTTATCTACAAGAGAAATAAAAGCTCATTTTTTTCATCTAAACTTTAATGATATACTATTATGCAGGAATGGTTTCCTTTGTTGCAAGTTACTGGTTTAATTTCTAATTGAAAATGGTTCTGGGGCTCTTTGCACTTATTAGCTGAACAGCTGAATGTGGTAACTGTGTTGGGTCTTGGACGATTGTTACTTTGATTGTTTGCTCTAAAGCTTCAAGCTCGAATAGGTAAATACTCGTGGGATGGTTCATGGCTATGGTGGAAGTGTCTCTGGAAGATGAAATATGATTCATATGCTAAGAGCAGGATGACAGAAAGAGTGATCTTTCGACTACAAGTGTGCTGATTTGAAGGGAATCAATCTTCTGAGTACCTGCTGCTTGTTCTTTTTTGGTGAGCAGGGTGACTTCACATAACGATGTTACAAGAAGTACAGATGATTAGCACATCTTGGAAAAGCAGGGGTGACAGAGCTTGCTGAGGTCTTTCAAATGTACTGAATTCTGATTGAAAATCTAAAAGCCAGGTTCTGCAGCTTGTTGATGCAAGATTCCGCCTCTCGGACAAAGTGTGGCAAAAGGAAGTAGCTTTCCTCGGATGCCAGGAGAGAGTCTCAGCCCTGAGCTGCCAGAGCACGAATGCACGATGAAGTGTTCCATGACTTCAGCATGTATGTCCGGAGTACCAATGTACAGTTCTGGAATTAGTACTAATGAATTATATACTTTGCAGTATGAACCGCTACTTTCAAGTGTTTCCTTCCTCTTGTGGATATGCTACATGGTCAATGGCTTACCAAAGTATGATGTAGCAATTTTGTCCAGTGTATCATATACATAGCTTTCTCAACTTTTAAACAACTATACATAGCTTATCATCTCTTATCCCCATGCTTTCTTTTAGATGGATAGGTCCCATCAGTGTGCTGTTAGAAAGCCCACCAACTGCCCATCTAATTTGAGATATCAATTTTTTTAAGTAGGTAAGGATGAAAGATTTCTAAAAACTCATTCTACTAAATCCCGTTAAAATTGCAACTTTTGGCTTCTAAGAACTGTACTTGTCTCCTGATAGTGCTACGCTAACAGAGCCAGTGGTTGCGCTGATTGTTTAATCAGTCTGATATCTTCGCTGTTGAACTCGAGAGTTCAAACATGATGTATTGGGAGGTATAATTGATCCTATTCACTAGCACCTTTCTTTAGATTTCACTAGCATCTTCCTTTAGATTAGCAAAAAAAAAAAAAAAAAAAAATTAAAATTATAATAAGTTGATCGTTATAATATCATTATCACAATTTTCTTTTTCTTTCTTTTTTATATGAGTTCATTTGTATAATATATTTTTTTTCTTTTTACGTGTTTATTCGTGTTAATGTGAAATTTTGCATCATTTAATGCATGCGTTAACTTATAAATTTAGATGGCCTTTTAGGAAAAAAAAAAAAAACTGCATGAGCTATTTTTATATTAGAACTACAATTGCTTACCAAGAGAATTTGATAGATCTTCCTTTATTTTTACTTTGATCGTTCTTTGATATAACACTATTAAAAATAGAATCAAAATGAGTTAAATGAAGATATCAAATGTCATATCATAAATAGTTCAGATAAAAATAACACATATGAATATTGGAGTATATGGTAAAGAGTTAGTATTAAAACCTAAAGATTTGGAGTTCAAATCTTCTTAGCTATGATTTTTGTTCTTTTTAAAATTGAGAAAATGAATGTGATGCTTACATGGCAATGTATGTGACATGTCAACGTATATGTGGCAATACTAAGCGCTGATATGGCATGCTGACGTGTCGGGCTCTAGTTTAATCATTGTATTTTAAACTTATTATATAAATAAAGATATAGATTATATAGATGAGAGTGGATGTCTTGTAGCCCTCCTCATCCTTGATGCTATTCTTAGCTTTCTTGCACTCATCCTAATCTCAATCAAAGCTTGAATTCGGCTCATTTCTTGTTGCTTTTATCCTAACGCCACCTTATCCATGTTCCAAGTCTTTCTCACTTCGTAGTGATCACTATCTTAATGCACCATCTGTAATCTATACATTATACTTCAAGGTATTTTTGTCCATCTATCCCTTTTCCAAAGTTCAAATAATCCAACTTACTTCCCCTTTGTTCTTTTACTAAATAACCAAGCTTGAATTTCAATAGAAAAGGACATTTTTGTCCACTTATTCTTTCTAGTAAGAAAACGCTTTGAAAGAGTGAGTCATTAGAGTTATTTATGGACAGGACGACCCATGTAGGCTCGAAGGGTGGACGGACAAAGCATTTACGTGAATTTCGAAAAACCCGACCCATTAGCCTGGCCTAAGTCCGTTTACCGGCCCGATCAATGAAAAAAAATCATGTTTAACTCAATCCGCATCCGACCCAAGCCTGCTTTTAAACAGCTTTCAACAGACGGAAATGGGCATTGATAATGACGAATTAACTGATAATAATCACTCGTGCAAATCTTGATTTCATTAGGGAAAAGAGTTTTTTGAGCCAGAAAAATTCATACTACAAGCTAGACGTGTGAACATCACAGGTAGAACTAGCAGCAAGCCCACTTCATATCGATTCATATCGAAATTGGATTAAAATTGAGTGAAGAATCAGAGACAATCAACGAAAACCCGAGTTTCTTACTTTGCTCTTTTTGTATGGTAATTTTCTCTCTTATCGATTGACCCATCCCTTGTTGATTTTTTTATGCAAATGGAAACACTCGATCTTTTTCGTAGTATTTTGGTTTTTGATTCATGTTCTTGCTCGTTCTCAAGTTGAATTGCGATTTTCAGTTATTAGTTGCTTCAATTCTGTAAGATTTGTGAAATCGCCTGATTCCCCTTTTGATTTCTCATTGTTTATGGATTTACATAATGGCAATCATTTTTGTTTCCCTTTTTGTTTTGGGGATGTTGGGTATGGAAAAGTTTTGACTTTTGAGCTTATTGTATGATCTGGGAGCCTCCATTGATAGCAATTAGAAGAAAATTTTGGAGCTTTTATTAGCTTCTCGCATTGCTTGTCATATAGTTGTACTCTACATTCTACTAATTTTCAACGTGATTCCAATATGTCGAAATTGTTTTCTTTTTCTGCTTGTTTTGCGCACAGTTTATGGTAGTTGATGAGCTTTTGTTATCAGGTTATGGCAACAATGGCTGAAGTGAGTAGAAAGTTCTTCATTACCTCGATGTTTATGTGTATACTTCCTATAGCAATCTTATACGGTTTTCAACATGATTGGTTTCCTGGTAAGTTTTCTCATCCTTTAGATACTGGTACATATGAACAAAACTCACTGGACATATCCTAGGTTTGAAGACTGAGGGGCTCATAACATACTATTAGTCATTAGACATTAGCAACTATGTTAGGAAAAGTTATAAGATGGACCAGTTGTCCTTATATCTGTCAATTCTGTCGGAGAGGCATTAGTTTTGCGCAAGTTAAAGCTTTTTGTAGTTAAGTAGTCAATCTATCAATGATGATGTGAGTTGAACAAGCCTGTTAAGAATGCTTCCAAGTTAGGCTCATGAGTCCGGTTCGTGGCATGAATAGACCATCTTTATAAACATTCTTTTCTTAGTAAAAGTAATAATACTCTAACGAGCTATGAATATGTAAAAACTACGGCCAACTAGTCATGTGTTTTTGATATTTGCTGAGGTGAAAAAGGATATGATGTTGTTCTGTAAAATATTATGGAATATAAGGTGTTAAGTAAGGATAACTCATAGTTAAGGGTGAATCTCCGTAAGATAGTAAGAATTTCTTTCTGGTTATTGAGAATTCCATGGAAGAGGGTCACAGAGGATACTCACTAGCAATTTCTTATGCTGTGGTTTGTCTAATTGGCCTTTATGATTGAAGGAAAGATGTAAGATTTAGTTGCTCCCATATAGGTGCTTGAGTTTTTGCTAACTTTAGACTGAATAGGACCTCCATAATAGAAAGAGAGTGAGCAGGTTGAATTACTAAAGTAAGGCCTTTGTTAACCAAAGTTAGCATGGTTTAGATGGAGGAATAGGTTTGATGAGGTGGGAGCACAAGTGGTAGTGTCCCACTCTCGCAACCTGGTGGTCACTGGTCAGGGTTTGAATCCTCATGTAGGGAGATTAAAAACCTCCCCGACCATTCTTTGCAGAGAGGAGTCTACTCCTCTGCTTAAGCCCGTCAGCCATCTAAGATGGGTTGGTTTGCCCGCCGAATGTGGTTTGAGGGCTATTGCATGTGTCCTTGTAGCAAAAAAAGATGGAGGAATAGGAGAGATAGTAGTGAGCCGAGGAGAGAGTAGCTGTGTGAAATGGGAAATTGAGAGAAAAAGTGAGCTCTCTGATCAATTTCTATCTTTTCTGTTAGGTAGGGACTAAAAAGTGACCAGAAGCTCAGAGTCATGGAGCAAGGCTAAAGGGTCAAGCTAAGGGAGGGACATGGGCTATAACCCCCAAAGCAGACCCAATTGGGCACTCCTCACTTGCCATCACATAAATAGTAAGGTCACTAAAATTCATAACTTAGTGATGGAAGTGGTAGGTGGACCACGCTCAACTAACACTCTTTCTTTATAGTGTCCTCTCTCTTTTGTATCTAGGGCCACCTATATAAAATGCATCTATAACAGAATTTATTAATTCATCCTTCTTCTGTTTTGATTGAAGACTTAAAAGGCATGGGTTCACTGCATGGGCCTATCCATGTATAGGATTGAATGCTTATCCATGATGTCTGCCTAATCTGCCTACGGTCTTGAGCTAACCTGTGTCATTTTAAAAGTGGAGCATAGCAGTAGTTTGATCGATGTCTTTCATGAGAGCTAAAGTGTGGCACTTAAAACCTGCATTGAAGGTTTTGCTATTGGTAAGTGTTTAATGGATGAAATCCTGCCTCCGCTTGAGGGAAGCATCCAACAAGAAGAAATGACTAAACGCTGCAAGATTTAGAGCTTAATTATGTTTTAGACTCGTAGGCCAAACTCACTAAGTTTGGTAAGTGTTTGCTTGGCACACTGTCTAGACGCATTTCTCACTAGAGCGGGGACATGGTTGGCAGTCAGCTTGATAATAAGGGGACTCTCCTGCCCAAGACCTATTTGTTTGCACCTAGTATCTCAAGGTCAAATGGAAAATACTGATGGTTTTGGCAATAGATGGTTAATAGCCCTAAATGTTAAGAGCAAGTAGATTGACATAAACTGGAACATTAGCTGATCAGATGAGCTGGTAGATGTTAGTATATAAGTTCAGTTGACCTCCTTTAAGTGCTATCGTGCTCCAATTTGATTGATTTCTTGTATGAAGGCATGCGAACAGAGTTTAGAAAGAGGTCTAGTTAACCTGTTTCTACCACCACACGCAGACTAAATATGTGGGTCAGTTTGAATGCCAATACGAATAGGCACATCCCTTGTAGCTGAGTATATTGGAGTATATGATGGAGTATAAGACTTGAAGTGCACTATGTCATAATGTAGCATCAGGACTTGCCTGCAGAGATGTGGCTGCAGACAAGTGACAGTGAAATATGAGGTGTTTTATTGTAGTATCAAATACCATCCTCTGATACTAGAGAGTACTTTCCTTGGATGGTAAAAATAATCTTCCTATTTTCCTGCTGCTGATGATGTATATTGATATGTAATTACAGGTTTCTCGCACATATCTCCTTATTCTCAGTCTCTGTTGAGTGGATTTCTTGCCGTTATATCGGTTAATGTGATGTTAGCATTCTACATCTGCATGGCAATGAAAGAGCCATCTGGAAAGCATGAGCCAGATCCCGTATTTGTTGCGAAGGCTAAAGCAAGCTTAAAGCAGTCTAAACCTGGTGCTGCTAAACAGGACTAGGATATGTCTATGAAGACAGAACAAGACAGGACTGCTGCAGGCTTCTGATCGGTGGTGAGCAGACTGAAGAAGATCATTAGATCTGCAAGTGAAACCATAGGCATTTAAGGAAAAGTTTTGACACAAAATGCGGAATTTTGTTGTAACGTAGTGATATTCTAGTTTTGTACTCTACCTTAAGTGGTTGAAATAAAATTATTTAATTGTTCTTTCCATATTCCTCTGGAGCAAAATAATTCTCCTACCTTCCTGTTTTCAGACTCAGAGTTACACTTATATTTCAACAATTAACACTACCTTAGAATTATAGTTAACTGTTGCTGCTACAATACTCTTGTCACAAGAGCCAGTAGCCTTACTCTTGCTCAGTATCCACAAAGAGAAGAAAAAGAATGCACATCCAAAATATGCAGGCACAAACTCTGCGAGCACTTGTAATATTTCTACACAAACCTGTGTATCGAACAGGTAACTTGTATACTTCATGAATGAGTTATAAATCACAATTCATAAAATTTGGGAGATAACTTGATAGATAACGAAGGATGGGCAACAACATTGTGCCCACTGAATTACATTACATAATTTCATTACGTGTAAATCAACTACCTTTGTACAAAACAAGATTGAAATGTTACAAAATAGTCACCTGTATGCAAATAGACATTCTACTGCGAAACTTGGTATACATCTATCTACTTGCAGGGTGTGACTATTCACATCATCTCAAAGCTGATGCAACAGGATAACACTCTAATCTAACAGCTTCGGACATGTTCTTGAACGCCAAAAATATTGATTCCATCAAAATTTTGATAGCGCGAAGAGCTTGCAGAATTGCCTCAACCAAAGAGACTGCATCATAGCATGTGGCACCTCAAATTTGTTTGAAGTGTAAAATATCAACGAATGCTTCAATCTCATTCAGTTATGTTGAAACAAAGCTTGGCCTCATCCCATGGACCATTAATTTCAAACTTGTATCTCTGAATCCTAATAAGCCAATAAGGGCAGATGAATGTGATGAAAACCAGCAAACCTAACAGCACCCCAAAGAGAAATCCTTGCAGTCTGTAAACTAACCCCAAAGTAAGACCCACCAATCCCAGTGAAAACCCAAGATGCAGCCAGAATGAGCATTTCTTAATACAGTACATGACGAGAGGCGCAAATAGGAAGATCTGCAGGGAAAACAACATGACAGCGAAAACGTACTGCCTGGATGGGAGGCGGGAAGCAATCAAGACCGAGGCGATAATGGAAGTGTTCAAAGAGATGTTGCTACCCAAAGTGGGATTATTTGCAGATCCAGGAGCCTTCAATGTGCTTCCAGTGTAGTCATGCAAAAAGAGATGAAGCACAACAAGCATAGCTGTCAATGCCCAGATAGAATCCGAACTAATTGACCTTGTGAGAGTATGGTAAATGGGGGACAAAGCATATAACCCAATTATGAAATATGAAATGTTGAAGATATATTGGAACAGAAGTTTGATAGAATTCATCTCTCCAGTTAAAAGCAGAACAAAGAAACCCGAACCGAGCAAGATCACATCAAGAACCAAGAGGGAATTGTAGCTAATAGTTGAAGCAAGAGTGTAGTTCCAAACCAAAACCACAAGGGCGACAATGCAGAGATACTGAGAGATGGACACCGAATTTAGCATCACTTGAAACAAGTCTCTTTTCACAACATTAGCATTTGTGACCATATCTTCAAGAAATGAATCATCTGTGTGGTTGTCATCGAAACCGGGTTGCATACCTCCATAAGCCACTTTCCTCCATTTACGAGGACCCATTGAAGAAATTTCATCCATTATGATACCCAGAAATCAGATTCAACCTAAAAGCAGTCAGATTTATATCCTAGCCACAGTGTATGTTACTCAATTGCTTCAATTTCAAAGAAAAAAGCACCAAATTTGTGTCTAACCCAGATGCAATGTGATACCCAGAACATCAAATCAGACCAACACGGTTCAAACTCCCTGAAATCTGTATCTGATCCTCATATATACAGACAAAACATAAACCCACAATTAACAGCTAGATTAGACCTTGGTCGATCATACAAGGAAGCAATGGTAGCCATTGATGCGGAAAATCTGTTCAAGAGGAGAAAGCGAGGAGCTGAGAAGACAAATGTCGGTAGAGAAACTAGGGCTAAAATAGTGGAGTACTAATTTGTAAAGGGGAAAATTTGGATCCAAGGATAGAATTATCAGAGCAAATGCTTGAATGGGAAAAAACTAAGAAGGGATTAGCAATTCAATGGAATACGATTAAAGATGATAGAAATGGCCTTAATTCAGTGGTGGCTGAGAGGAGAGAGAGAGAGAGAGAGAGAGAGAGAGAGAGAGAGAGAGAGAGTACCAGGACACCGGCGAGAAGAAGGTATGTATGTAGTCCGTTCTTTTAGCCCCCCGCCCTCGCACCGCCTTGTCTTGCTCGGGCCGTGCCGTTCAAAGTTTTTTTTTTTTTTTTTTTTTCAATTGAAATTGTACCCTCGAACATGTGGACTTGTCCAATCCGTGAGATTGGTTTTGGTTTGCCATCTGAATTTTCTGTTAGTTGGGTGCAATGTGAATCTTAAATTTAATATTTAATTTAGCCCATCAATTTGGCTCTAAAAGCAACTTTTAAGCTCAATTTGAGGATAAATTAAAAAATTCAAAGTTTGGAAAGTTTGCACCAAAAGTGCTAGGTCTGGCTTGCGTTCGGTCCAGGCTCACTTATGAACAACTCTATTTTGCAACAATATCAACATTTCTGAACATGCATCAACATAGTACTTAAAGAGACTCCAGCATAGACAAGGTAAGAGGATTTAGTGTACAGAGTTTACCTATATGAAAACACAGAATTGGTTGATTTTAAATCTAAAGAAAGAAGGCCATTGACAATTTCACAAAAAAATAAGAAGTGAAGCAATATTTATTAACCATATTGATTTAGTTCATTATCTTCTAAAACTTAATAGTGGTGATGGTGAGACTTTTGGATCCATGTAAAACAGACACGTAATATAAGTCTCAAAACCTAACGAAAATGATCCCTAGATTGTCAATTCTGTATCAAAACATTCTTCAACCTGCTAGCCCCAATTTGAAGGGCTTTGATAATTGAAGTCACTATTACTACTTTTGATTTCCACTGAAGACTGCACAAATGGGAGAGCATAGTGATGAAAAATGACAACATAGTAGTAGATCTTATTTCTGCATTGCAGTGTTCAATGATAGTGAAAGTGAGTACGAGGAAGTTCAATTATTCCCCAAAATTCTCCACCCAAGTCGAACATTACCAACTTGGCAGCCTCAGATCCAGAATCAAGAGAGCCTCTACAACTTGAGTACTATTTTTCGCGTATCAGAGGAGAACATGTACAATCTAACGAAGACGGATTCCAAACTTGAATCCCGAAGATAGATTCCAAACCCGAATTCTTAGAACAATTAGAGGAGAACATGTACAATCTAATGAAGACGGATTCCAAACTTGAATCCCGAAGATAGATTCCAAAACTGAATTCTTAGAACAATTTCAGAGACGTAACCAACTGAGCTCGCTGATTGATTATAGACCTCCAATGTCATGAAATTGAAGGCGGAAGGTGGGGTGAGAGAGAGGTGGTCTGGCTATCCAGGCCAGGGAAGCCGAAGGTTCGAGGGGATACGTTCACAAGAGTATATTTAAGTGAAAGATCCCTAAGTTATGGATTTTATTTCATTTGTATTACAACTCAAATACAACCGGGAAGAGCAGCATTCATTCGTTCTGGTAAATACGAAAAGAAGGCAGACTAGCCCAATGGACAGACACTCATAAGCGTACATTTTGGTAACCATTCCAAAACTACATAATGCAAAACAGATTGAAGAAACTACACAACAGCAATGGTCCCTGCGAAGGAGATAAAATAATTACTAAATCTGAATATTACAACAGTGTCGAAACCAAAGTATCTTCTCAAAAAAGAAAAGGTATGATCATAGTAACCCCCAAAGGGAAAAAAAAGGGAAAAAAAGAAAAAGAAAATGTGCTAATCATACTTCAAAGAAATTAATAAATCAATGCACTAAGATGTTTAAACAGCTCCTTCCCCACCGAAATTTGCGGTAAAAAGAAATAAAAATGAAAGAAAGAAAAAGAGGCTACATTCATCTTAATTTCTAGTGGCAATATGAAACACCCTTCAGGTTTCGGTTGTAGGAGAGCTACAAACACATATTTTTCCCCACGTTCCATGCCAACACATATAGTAAACAGAGCTGCATCTCTCTTTTCAGCAGCAGATCAAGGCTATAAATAATAAACAAAAAAAGAAGGAATTTTGTGGGCGACTGACAGAAATAATCAGAGCTGCGACCTGAAAAAAAAAATGAAGACAAGTTTGCTTCTTCGTTGGCTTCTGTGACGGCAGCTATGGATTTCAGAGGCGCTTTGAGTTACCACAGGTGAAACAGGCCGTGTACAAGTCTACTGTTGGTGCGGTGAGGGGAAAATGGCGCTTTTGCCCCTTCTCCAGATATATATAAACCCCCAAAATGTTAACCAAGCAACAATAAGATTTCTTCCCCAGGTCATCTCTATGCATAATACATGTACAAGCTGTTTGCTGCAGCACAAGCAATTGAGTTTTCTGATGGGTGCCATGCCAGGTGAAGCAATTTTGTTGTGAAGTCGAAAGAATTTCCATTTGAATCAACACCAGGACTCTCCGATCCTGTTATGGACATTCCAAATCTTTTCAATAGCTGAATCTTTTGGCAGTGAACACTGAATCTCAGCTAAGAACTTTATGAACACAACCTTAAGGCCCTCCCCCAGTCCCCCATTTTTCGCAAAACCTTGTATGAACTTGGTTTATACTATGGATCAAGACGGTGAAAAAGCCATCCCTTTAAAAGTGGAAGTCAAGTGAGAGTCACCCCTATAAAGTGTGACAGTCACCCCTCTAAAGCGTGACAGTCACCCCCCTAAGGAGCTGGTCTATATAATGGACCAAGTTCATACAAGACTTGCTCCCATTCTCGTTTCTTTCTTTCTTTTTGGTTGTTGCGTGTGACATTAACTCCAAACTTTGTAGTATAATAAGAAAGCAAAGTAAAAAAAAGTAACCTCGTCTGACAGCACGCGTTATGGTGTTGCCCAAAGACCTGGAGGGTCTTGACGGGGTTTGCACTTGTCTCCTGTAATAGCCAGAATTATGTTAACAACAAAATTTTAATGCCTAAAAACGATTTCTTGTATCATCCTATATCATCAACAATCAATACCTCATGGGATTTTTGCTGGCCTCCAAAGTTGTGGCCTCTGTACTGCCAGGTGCACAACCAAACACACGAAATAGATTGCTGCAAACACAATATTCAGTCCAACATCAAGGGCAGATTCACGATAATGATGTACAAANAACTGTCCTGATGTATACACAAACCTGTAAGAGCCTGTTGCGACTCGCTGCCCATCACCACTCAGACAACACTCAAATTTATCGAAGATTGAATCATTTTCATATAAATCACACAGCTGGAACAATAAAAGCATTATTAAGTTAAAAAAACAAACAAGTGAAAAAATGATGAAACCGGCAATATAGTCTAATAGGGGGTAGTAGCTCACCTTAGGTCTTAAATATTCATGGACCTGAAAGGTTGCAACAGGACCTGAATCCATATTGATATCCCATAACTGAAATTCCAAAAAGAACATGCATTCTGTCAGTAAGAAAGCATACAGTCTCGCAAGACAACAGATGATATAGGCCTCAAATCTCAACTCTTAACCAATATAACACACCGATAACCAAGATCTTTCCATACTCTATGCCATAGGTCATGACACATAAAGTAAAGAAAGAAGATTTGCCATTGAATATGAAAAGTAACTTAGTTACAACCACCTCAAAGGATTAACAACACTACCACACAGCTAGAAATTTGATGCGTGATACATGGAAATTCCAAAAGGAAATACCCATGTCTGATCCTGATCCTCAGACATGCAGACAAGACCAGACACTTGAACATTACAAATTAAATCAACAACAGACATATTCCAGAAAAAGTACCAGTTCTAAGGTCCTTATCCCTACATTGTGTTGCAGTTTGTGTAAAAAGCACAAGTACAAATATTTGTTACCTGTGTTGAAAGTCAAGCACACTCTCAGGACACTACTTATTGGCAGTAATGGTGTAGCGCTGTTTACTGGGGGTGGGGTGAAGGGGGTTGCAGAGCGACCTAGGTTCGAACCTGTCTACATGTGCCCTAAGTGCATCTTGTAAGCCAAAAGGGGGTAGAAAAAGGCTAAAAACAAAAAAAACAAAAAAAAAAAAACAAAAAAAAAAAAAAAAAAAACAAAACAAAAAGAAAGAAAGAAAAAAGAAGAAGAAGAAAATAAACAGGTCTGTTTGGTACAGCTTATTTGATTTCTCTAATTGGTTCGTCTAGTAAGTATAGCTTATATTTACCATAATCATCTCAAATTATTTAGTATAGCTAATTTTCAGACCTTATTTTCCTATAGGAATTTTGTGACCTTAATTTATTAGGTCTTATCTTACAATGATGAGCCATACAATTTATTCACTCTACTGCTTACTTAATACCATCTTACTTTCATTGGCCAACCTAGAATGATACAAATTTCTTTCAGATTACAAAGCTTAATCCAAGATCACCTGGCTGAAGTGCTGAACACAGCCTTGAAAAGCTTTAGTTGGCCCCATCTGGCCTACTGAGATTAGCAAAAGCAGTAGTGGATCTGCCTTTGTTGACGCTTCCCGTTTTCTAGGACTTAAGTTTTTATGTTAAACAGTCTTTTCATGTGGATTTATGACTTTGATAATTGAGCACCAGCGAAGGCACTAAGACATGCAACACAGACCAGGAGCACTTCAAATTTTCAATAAGATCATGTAGGTCATAATAAGTTGCAACAAAAAGCCTAATCCTAGCACCACTTGAACTTTTTCAAAACTGAGTTTTCCACGTGGAAAGGAAACCTTTCCTCATGTGCAGATCTTTCGGTACTTTTTCTGTAAAAGAAACCAAACAAGTTTCTTTCGGATAGGCAAACACTAAGCAAAGCTGCTTATCACAACTGTTTTATCTTATAGCTAATGATAACCAATTAGTCCGCAGAGTGTCATGGATACAATGTCCAGTCACTGCATCAAGTACAGATTTGATATTTATGATGCAAATTTAAATTTTCTGGCCCATCTATCCGGCCTCTTGTTCACCAGTGCATGTCCCAGTGTCTAAGCAGCATTAATCCTAGAAGAAAATATTTTTGTTTGGACTTTGGTGTTAGGCAGAATCAACACCCCATGAGGTGTTGCCGAGGCACCAACCTAGATGGGCTTTCTCTCCGTCTCAGTGTGTTTTGTGCTGCAGGGATGGAGAGACTTCCCCGCATCTGTTTCTGCATTGTGATTTTGCAAGGTCTCCTTGGCATCGGTTTTGGGGATATAAGGGGGAGTGTTTTGTTAGTCCAGCTGAGATTGAGCAATTTTTGCAGATTCATGTGCCGGTTTGGGGCGAGGCAAGAAGCGCAAGCTGCTTTGAAGGTGTGTCTTATTGGCACTTCTTTGGTGTGTTTGCCTGCAGAGGAACTCCCATATCTTTACAGGAATTTCTATCTCAGTGGAGTTTGTTTGGGACTGCATCGTTTATATGGCCTCTCTTTGGGGCAGGGCGGCTGGGGCTTTTAAGGGGGTCACTCTCGCGGACATCCAACGTCACTGGGGTGACTTGTAATTTCTTTTATTTTTTCATTTGAGGACTCCTTGTTCTCCTACACTGTACACTTTCATTTTCATTAATATAATTTTTCCGTTATCAAAAAAAATATTTCCAAATCATAACCATGGGCAAGTGGCAACATTGGAGTTAATCCAATCTCTCTTTCAAATTCCATTTGTGACCAAGGGTACTAAAAATTCTGCACCTGTATCTATCTCACATTAACATGTCTCTCCGAACCAATTAGTGACTCAATTTTCAGATAGACATTGGAAGTACTATTATCATCACATTTTGTTCTAGATGATTCTTTATCAATATGAAAATTAACTCCTGAACCAAAATGAAAACTCTTTATCAGCATGTCATGAGTAGAACTTAACCATAAGTCCATAACCTTCTTCTTTCATAAACTTTTATTTTTGCTATTAGCAGTCACTCAACAAGTGAAAGGAAATACAAACATCAATCATATGCAAGAGCACAAAAGAGAATCCAAACCTTAAGAGTCATGTAGTCACGACTAAGTATGTATCTTCCATCTCTTGCAAATTTAATATCTGAAATGGAGGCAATAATCTCTGTAAAAAAGGATCTTGAACCAGGTGCTTCCTGTTCCTCAAACCTGCAGACATACAATATCAAAGATTCAGTATATGAAGCTGCAAAATACTACTCATTCATTTTCTAAGAACATCAACTTCCTCAACATACACAACCCAGGGGTGGAAGGAAAGAAAAGCCAGTTCTCATCTAATTCTTTCCTTGTTCGCCAAGATAAATACACAATCTACGAAAAGAAACAAAGAACAATAAATCACTCACAATTTTGCATGAGAATCACATAATGCTGATTGCCTTAAATCAATGAGACGGATTGATCCCTTGGAACTACTGTACCCCAACATGTTACAATGGGTAGGGTGAAACTCGGCTGATGTGATAACCTCTGTCAAGAAAAAAAGCTACATGAGGCTCATGAACAGACCCAAAAACCAAGATAATTATGAGTACACAAGCCATAATAATAAAGCCATAATAATAATTTCATTCTCAATAAGCAACCTTCACATGAAGTAAAAAAGAGTACAAATCATTAGTTTCATCTCTTTACCATTAAAGTTTGACACACTTGCATCAAGAAAAGGGGAATACAGTTTGCATGTATTCCTGACTTTGCAAATACGTTAGAAATTCTCAATGTCTGAATAATTATTTGACTAACAAAAAATATCCCTTGCATCATATATAAATCACCATATAGATAGAGTGTCAACTTGTTCCAACTTGTAATTACCCATATTCAATTTCACATAAGAACAACGAATTACCCACATTTGGAAACCACTTAATTTTCACAAAATCTATAGCCATACAGCCCATACACAAAATAACAAGATTGAGCATTACAAGTTTCAGATATAATTCCAGCAGCTCTGAAGCTGTGAAACAATACAAAGGGGTAAAGGGATAGTCAAAGCATAGCATACCAGTTAGATCTTCCATATTTTGGGGCTTTACGTCAACAATATTGAAACTTTGATTGCTGATCTCTAAGTTCCAAAGATTTATTCGTAGATCATCAGCTGATATAAAAGTTTCTCCATCACTGTAACAGACACAGACAAAAATGAATCTCACATAACAGGAATATAGTGAACAGCACAACTACAATAACTAAAGCAACCACAAAAGTTAACAAGACCAGAAACTGCACCATGCTGAAAATATGAAGTTGATTATTGCAATTGCTCATCAAAAATATGTACTCTGATTTCTTTTATTTTCCTGATATCAAAATTAGATGTTTAATTAAAGCAATCTTCCAATTAATCTTTCATGCTATCCTTTAATCAACATTGTTTTGTAGAAGTTTCGAGTAGAAAGACATATCAAAATAGGAATTTCAGTCAATCAGGAGGCATTTTAAGATAGTTAAGTTTTGTATTGTCCGTCAAATAATCCAGGGTCCATTGAAAAGTCTTGTGGCAGAGTGTGATTTGCGCTACACATGCCCTACCAAAACCAGCCAAAACCAACGATTACATCGTATCAGCAAATTAGCCAATGTGTCCTACATAGCAGAAGCCACTAACCAAACACATAGGCCATTACATGGCAGAATTTCAGCTAACAACATAAAAACAGGCTGTTACACAATGTAACTCTAAAACCATGCTGCAACCTCCGTTACAACAAGCTACATAATAACTGCAACGGCCATTCCAATCTGTTGTAGTTAAGGTGTTATATTTATACACGATATTACATTTCATTTATAAGATAACCTTTTGAGTCGAATTCCAATTTGATTTTCTCTCATGGAGTACGGGAAAAGATACGACTTCACAAAATTTTTAAAAGAAGATGAATATCATGCAGCTCTAAAGCCTGATAGTGACAGCTAACAACTTCCTTCTAACCATAAAATGTAAACTAAAATTGATTATAATCCATTTTGGCTAGTTCCACGAGCACTGACTCAACTCAGCTTGTATCAAACAGAAAAATATTTGTACCTGTATTACCAAAGTAATAAAATCTATAAAGCATATAAGGTAGATGGGCTACACTAGCACAATTTTGACCATATTCATCCACTAAATTAGCAACCCACCCAATCTTATCCCAGCCCGAGAGAGGATGAGATGTGGAATCTGTAACTTCTCATCTTGTCATTCCTTGCTGCACAGTTTATTGGTTTTTTAGCATGATTTGAGGGGTATTGACATCATGGACATCCAATGATTCTGCTATAGAACTTGGATAGAGAAACAAAATAGTAAACAACGCAGTCTGCAGCCAAGTTAAGAGGATTTGTAGTGCTCAGACATGAATGCATATCAGTTAGATTATCTATGATCAAGATCACTAAGAGAGACTTGCAGCTTCAAAAAGTTATATAAAAGAAATCATGAAGGTGAACCTCTTAAAAGAATCAATGACACATGAGTTAGGCAAGAAGTCAATTAATGTACAACAACAACAACGACCCAGTGATAATCCCGCCAAGGGCAGCGTGAAGAAGTCAATCAATGTAGCTGAAACTAAAACAATGCATATGAGAGGATTATTAACCTGTTATTTGAAATAGAATTAATGTGATAGTCATGAGCATGAGCATATACTCTTCTACATCTCGCAACAAGGCTTGTCTCCTGGCTAGTGACCTGCAAATCCAATCCACTCAACATTATTATTACCGCTACTACTTGAAAAACCACTTACAAAATGACACAGAAAAGAGCAGGCACAAATAAGACCAAACAGATAATAGGAATACACCAGTAGAGCTGGCACAATTTGGGCAAGCAGGCAATTTCAATATTGTGCTAGTGCTAAACACTTTGCTACCCACAACATATATGATATGCCAACATGACGTCAAACATGCAAATGTAAAAATGCTGCATTAGCAAATATCTTCTGAAATTACAACGGATTGGCTTAAAATTTTCATCACACAAACAGTTAGCATTGGACATCTCCCCATGTTTAAACAGATAGATGGCATCTCTGGAGCTCTAAATTAACTGTTGCCTCACTCACATGCATCAGGTGCACCACACCCATACTTCAAAAGAAATTTTCAGTTAAAAAAATTTACCATGATAAGCTACACAATACCCACAGGTTTACATACATTCTGAACTTTATACCTGTTATGGATTATCAATTCTAAGTGTTGATACAAGTCCTAACAATAGACTTTAGAGAAAATCAAAAAGAAACTTCATTTTTGACGTTGAGTGGAGCAACAAGTACCATAAACTGTAGCTAATTAACTAAAGACGAGTACATTAGATAGGGTACAACTACCACAGGTAAACGCAGTGATGGGATTCCTCCTGCTGGGAAAGACAAGGCATTGTCCAAAGAACTGGATGATTTTTCTGGGTATCCGCCATTTGCAAGATGTGGTTTAGGGCTACTTGTAACACTTGGACTGGCAACACAGCCATTTCCTGCAGCTTTGGAACCATCGGCATTCATTTCAGCAATCTTCTTCACCTTCTTTTCTTGGACCTGTCAAAAGTTGCAAACAAGTCAAAAACAGAAAGAAAATTTGGACTGCATAACCGTACAAGAAAATCAACCACAAATATTGAGCATTTTTGTATAGAAAAGAAATGTTTAATGAAAACCAGAAAGCAACATAGAGGACAATATGTCCACTGAAGAGCAAAATGTTACAGATTAGTCAATTTCTGAGGAAATTGAGTAACTATTAGTCAATGACAAAGTCCTCGTCGTCTAGCCCACACCAAAGCTATAAAGTGACCTGCTCCTAATGTAAATTAGACAGCAGCCCCACACACAACTGCACCAACAAAGCACCCTTTTCTCCTCCTTTCCCTTCCGAACCAACAAAGGTACTTGTAGAAATTCCAAAGTACTAAACTGAGCAACCAAAACCTCCACACACATACCAAACAAGCTGCCCCAAAAGTACCAGACAACCCCAAACAGCAGAATAGGTAATGTGAAACGTCGTCTCCCAACTATCACATGGATATTAGGAGAGATTCAACCCCGGGATGTCAATGGTTTTCAGGCTACCCAATGGCAAACTCTACTCACCTTCAATGGAACCTTTATGTTACAAAGAAAGCTTGCAGTATGAAACTCTGAGAAGTATGATGGAGTCCCAAAAAACCATGCTAGGCACACCAAGATCCCTATCAAAGCCAATGAATGAAGATATGTTGACTACCTCAAAGACGATTTGATAATATAATCAATGTGGAAAATTTCCTTTTAGGTGTAATGTAGACTGCTTATTAAAAAGTCAACCTCAATAGGGCAGAAATAAGATAGAACAGAAGTTGGGTTCCACCACCTCTTGGTTAGTTGAAAGTTAACAATGATGGTTCCTCTACGGGTAAACCAATCCCAGCAGGGTGTGGGGTCTAACTAGAGATACCTTTGAAGAAGTTCTAGCTGTCTTCTCTATCAAATTAGGCACTATGGACTCAAATGCAGCTCAGCGACATGCATTTGAGTATGCTTTTGATGTGCTACAAATGCATGCTGATTTTCCTGATTTAAAACTGATCATTGAAAGTGATTCACAGAATGCTACCATTTGTTTGCAGAAGAAGGATGAGAGGTCCTGGGTTTACTGGTGTCTTTTTGATAATTTGGATGCAGCCATTTTCAAAGTAGAAGGCTAGGTGATACAACATATTATCCGGGAAGAGAGTTCTGAGACTGATTCATTAGCTAAGTTGGGGATGGGGGGGATACCAACATGTTGCTATGGATTAATCATACCCTCTGTTTTCTTTGGAGTAAATCAGTTTGGTTTAGTTTGTGTTTATATGGAAAAGACCTCAACCACTCTCAGTATTACTTGTATTGCTCCATGGCAATTAGTTGCCTCTCTGTTCAACAAAATATGGTGAGCAGCAGCTAACTGCAGCTTCTCGATAATGCAGAGTATGAAACAGAATAACATGGTAAGCAGAATAAGTAGAAAGATCATGGGATGCTAAATAGCATGGACAAGAGATACACAAGAGTTCCTATATTCCATACAGTTTTAACCTAGGCCAAGAGCCTATGGAAAATGCTGGGATTATTAAATTCATATTTTGAAAAAGACAGACCCACATCTCTGCATTCACTTGTCACTAACAAACCTTCGAAGGCATGACCAATACATCTTCAGGATGTGACAAGATCACACTTTCTAAGCAAAGCATCACTATATTCCATCTTTAAGATTTTCAATGATTTGTTTAGGTATTGTCAACCCTCCAAAGGAAAAGAGATCTAAAATACAGTAATAAATTGCTCTAATCATTAATGATATATTAATATATCAAGCTGTAGTGCTGTACTCAAAAATTAACAAACTATAACAGAGAAATGCAATGAAAATAAGAATGCGAGACTATTTTAGTAGCACAAATGAAACATAATCACTGTAAATGCCTACCTTCCAGAATTTAATGGTCTTATCATTAGTTGATAAAAGAAACAATGCACTATTAGCAGTTTGGCACCATCTGATTTTGTTGATTTTCTCCTCTATTTCCAAACTCTTGAGGTAGTCAAACTGATCAAAGAGAAAATCCAACTCATCATTAACAGAGCAATAGAGTCCATACTATGATATTGGATTCACGTACTAATGGGAGAACAGCCCTGCAAACAGTATCCTGAAGTTACCTCAGGTTCATGACTCTGAAACTCTGTTTTGTAACGGAACTCAGGATGCCTACTAATTGGGTAGTCCATCCTCTCCATATCCCTTCTACTAATACCATGCTGCGCAATTACACACATGATTTCAGCAGTATGTAACTATGATTAAAATGGAAAAAGATGGGAGTTGAATGACCTACATCTTTTGTGTCTGTTCTCTCAAATAAAACCACACGGCCCCCACGGTCACCAGTAGCTAGATGGTCTCCAGTTTTATCAAATTCGATTGCAGAAATGATGTCAACTGCAGCAAGGGATGCAAAATCGTTAGAACATGTGCCTATATACTTAAAAAAACTCCCTCTGCACGGTTTTCACTATTTAAGAATACTTCGGCATAAAACCAGCGCACATGATGAGCTCTAAGTTATAGAACATCGTAGTTTTGCAATTAACAGAAAGTTAATCTATCAGCTAATATTACGGCAAATCACTGAAACAGTTATGTAATTTAGGCCAAACCAAGATAAAACGTGGCAACTTAAACACCAGCTAATGGAAGTGTCTTCAAAAGTGTGTTTGGGTTAGGTATGATAATAGGAAAGGAAAACAAAGGAACGGAATGAAATGGAAAAAAGGAAAAACAATTCACGATTCCTATGTTTGGTTTAACAAGTAGGAATTGAAAGGAAACTAGCATTTTTCATTTTTTGGTTGAGTCTAAGAAAGGAATATAATGAAGTATTTTGATAAATAACAACTTTTAGTTCATTTCCCAAATCACACCAAATTTGGAGGGAAAGTACCATGAGGATTTCACAGGAAAGACTTCCTATCAAATTCTTCCGTGCTCATCACTATTTTGAACCAAACAGGAAGATTGTCCAACTTCTTTTGATTTCCTTTCTTTTCCAATCACTTTCAATTCACCAAACACACTGTAAAATGAATATTACTTTATGAAATTCTTGTGTGAGGTGGCCTCATACATGAGGCCTGGTACCTTGAAGAAGAAAAAGTGGTACCACCATTTTTCAGGTACCACTTTTTCTTCTTGAAGGTACCATACAAGTTTTTGTGTATTACTTTCTTTGATTCTGCAAAAGATAAGCATGAGCATCATCGTAATTCCAACACACACTTTAACATTGAATATTGTTCAAAGTCCTTCTAGTTCCCCATGAATGTTCTTCACTGAATTCATTCCCCAAAAACTCTCAAACATTGAATATAGATCATGAGAAGTGACACTGGCAGGAACCAGCTGACTCATAACTCCTTGAATCTTTGTCATCCTAACCATAAAGTTTTAAACAGTTCTCGCTAGTTGCATCATATTGGTAAACACATCTCATACAGATTCTACGATTTACAGTGCCTTGTGCACTCCGTAATCACCAAGCAGGTAGCAAACCCAGGTATACGCATTCTCCTGAACATTTGAGCCTTCAATCAATAAAAACCCTTTTCAAACTTGGAATGGCTAGAGCTAGAGAACCCATGGCTAGTAGCCACAATGTATAAAGTAATTGGCCTCCCTAGTCAATACTTGTAAAACCTCAAAAGTACGTGTTGAAGTGTGAATGCCTCAATAATAACTTAACTCAAAGCTAAGTAATTCATGCATAAGATAGATCATTTATGCGAGAAACATGTCACTAAAAACAGTTAAAAAGGATAATCAAGTAAATTGTCCTTCAAGACGCGAAGCAAGAAGAGCCTTACAGACGGTTTCAGGCTTTCACCTCCATTGAAAATACTCTCTATAAATTGACTGCTGAACTTATATGTACTATTGTTCTATACTTACTATGCATAGCCAATATACATATTATTCTGAGAGAAGGGAGCAAAATCTAGACATTTTTGATTAAACTACTAAACAATCAATTGGCAAAAATTCCTGATCCAAACTAGCAAAATCCTACATCAAAGTGCATGGTATAATCCACATGCAGTAACAAACCAATAACATCAACATCAACACTACCCCCAATCAACTTCACTACTCATATCAACACTCACTAAAGTTAACATTCTCAGCTCCCCCAATCCCTAATTCAACATTCCCCCAATTCCACCAATAAAAAACCCAACCCAAAAATCAGAGCAGCAATATCAGATCGAAGAACACAAAAACCGAAACCCTAACCAGAACAGAATGACAGGAGCGAGAAAATACAAATACGGGTACGGATCTCACCTTCCTGCACTTCCTCGCCGGCTGCCCGTTCACCGAACACTTGCGAGAATTTCCACTCAAGCGCCGGCGGTGGCGGACCGACGGCCGACGCTTCTCCGGCACAACCACCGCCACCACCTCCGCCGCCATCGCTACCGTTCATCGCTCTATTTTCTCTCTCCTCCTCCTTCTCCAAGTCCTCTTTCTCTCTCTAGATTCTTCCTGTGACTGACAAGGATACGAATCGGGGATTATGGAGGTCAAAATTGGAGTCACTCCATTAACACAAAGAGAGAGGAAAAGGAAGGATCGATCGAGGCACAAATTTGGTGAAATTGTTTGTTCTCAGAAGATCAAAAAGCAAAGGCTATTGAAGAGATTTCTATCAAAAATGTCAGCTTTTAATTCCAACATTCGAACATCAGATTTCGATTTCTCTCTCCTCACTTTCTCTCTCCTCTCTCTTCTCTCTTCTCTCTTCTCTCTCTGTCCTTGATTTTCAGAGGATAGAAATGGGAATTTTGGGATCAAAAATGAGTTCGCAGCAAATAAGAAAAAAAAACACCGGTTGTATTTTTTTATTTTGCTTTTTTTTTTAATTATCGCAAATTTTTGTTACAACTATATAACCGTTAAAAAATCTTATATAAGTGTAACACTGTGATTTTACTCGATTCTGGGACGACTTAGAGGTGAGCTAAAAGTTGTAAAAATTTACCTCAACTCACTAAAAATCTCCCATAAATTGTTAAAAATTACCCGTATATTGGGTCGTCTAATAGTTAAATATTGTAGTTGTATGAGAGTGTTAAATAAAATAAACAAAACAAGATATAAGGCTAACTTGTCTTTTTCCCCCAACCTTTACCTTATATTCTCTCTTTCTTTTTCTTTTTTTCTTTTGTTGTTTTATTTATTTTGTTTTTACCTTTTCGATATTGCCTTTCTTTTTCATTGGGAGTAAATTCCCAAAGAACTTTTTTTTTTTTTTTCCTTGTGCTGAGTGTGATTCTTTTTGTTTAACACTTTTTCTCATGTCATTGTCAGTTGAATATGGTGGAGTTGAGACTTGAGGCTTAGATAGCCGCATGAACAACCTCTAGAAATTCATTATTGAAATGACCACTATCCACTACATTGGATGGAAAAGTAATGGTAAGTTACTTTTCTCATTTTTTTCATTATATTAATGGATGTGAGTATGTGACCATGTGACAATGAAAAAAAAAAAAAATCTATTTTATCAATATATATATTTAGGATCACGGCCGATATGAGATGAGTTTTGAAACGAGACAAAAAGTAAAGTTGGAAAACATTTGTGCATTGTGGATAAATGGCATCAAAAATCGTGTGCGTCAAAACAAGCATATCGCGAGAAGAGTGCAACAAGTTGAAATAATAATGAGCATCTGAATGGAACATCGATGAGAAGACGAGTACTTGGTGCAAACGTGTTTCGAAAAGTTGTACT
>BSSO01000805.1:0-28515 GCA_030267885.1 Mesembryanthemum crystallinum
TTTCCTAGAAACTCTTTTGGGAGGAAAAAGTGAAGGAGGAGGGGGAAGGAGGATAGGAATTTGTGAAGAAAAAACTATTTTTAGTAGAAACTAGGCCAAACGGCCCCTAAGTCTGTGCATTGCTGAATTCATGGTCTTAGATAAAAGTTGCACAAAGGTGTTGTAGGAAATAGATGAGAGAGTGAAGATCGGTTGGGTGGCTTGGTGTATTATCACATTGAGTAAAGAGGATGACGCATAAGCATAAATTGAGAAATTTGAATATAGCCCTATTCAGGTAAATGGGGCCAAAGTACGCAGATTTGGGGATACATCTTGCCAAAAGAAACATATGACATTGCTGAAACATGCTCAGCTGCCCGTTTCAACCCTAAGCTTCTACTCTGCAAAAAGGCATTCTGCTTTCACAAAGCAGAGACAGATAACTTGGTTTGTAGTAGGCTTTATTAATTCCTAGCAATGGCAATAGATTCAGAATATGATTAGATTGTTGGTTAGATGAACAAAGTCATTATTGCACCATCCCATGTTGGTTCCCTTTTGTAAGTAAAGTATGATTCAACAAGTGGAATGGGTTCTTTTAAGGGAAATATTTGAATTTCAAAACTACAGTTCAAATGGCCTTTGAAAAGTTGACAATACAAATGTAACTGGTTGTTTGAGGTTTTTTCAAAAACCTTCTGGAAAATTTTTAAAAGAAGCTCAAGGATTCAAAAATAGATTTGTGCTGGGTTCATTGGCATTTCCCATGTTCCCCTTCCAACCTTTATGTTATTGATTACAGTAAAGAGGATAGGGTTTACACAATGCTAAACTGAATATGGCAGCCCAAATTTGGAGCGATGCAAATAAGTGGAATAATTGTCTCAAAATAAAAGATAAAAAATGACACTGTCGAAACATGCTCAGCTGTTTCAAGTTTCAACCCCAAGTATCTACTTTGGGGAAAGCTATGGTTGCGTAAAACCTATAAGAAAATATGACATTTGGCAAGAAGGTTCTCGCAGATGGGTGTGAAAAGTCTCCACACCTAGGTCGTTGGAAAAATATATTTTGCCCAAGATAGATGCTCCAAAAAATTCGAATATTGGTTGTTGCTGGTGCTATTGAAGAATTATATTTGCTGTAATTTGGACTGTTTGCGCAAATATAATACTTCAATGAAAATACTATAAATGTTCTTGATTCTGGAGTATGATAAGGTTCGATCTTATGTCTAAGAGAATAGTTAGAGCATTGCCTTATGGTTTTCAAGATCAATGTCAAGACCCTATCGTGACTACTGGTATTGAGTTTGTGTAAATTCCTTATTGTTTTCACAAACATACCTTACCAGAAAGGATATGGAAAGCTGAACATTCATGGAGTTGCTGAAACAATCAAGAAGGTGGAATACATTGATTGCTCCTCAATTGGTTTAAAGATGTCCTAACAGGGCTGAAATTAACTTTCTTTGCATGGTCAAGAAAGGTGAAACAGATTTCAAATTGACCTAAAGTGTGCTTGCTTATTGAAAGTGATCTAACCAATAACCAAAACCAGGACCTCTTACACTGCACTGCAAGATCTCAGAACCTGTGGCAATTAATCCTCAATGAGGCAGACTTGATTCTAAAGAATGGGTTGTTGATCAACCTCGAGAACAAGGGATTGGAAGGAGAAACGTCCTTGTCTACATGTAGAAAACCAAGGACATTGAACCTACAATGTGAAGGGGAGCTCCGGGAGCCTCTACTTGTGTTGAGGAGAAGGTCCAGGAGCCAAAGCAGAAACAGGAGGAAGTATTACAGAAATGCAAATTATAGCAGGAGGAAATGGCTGGAAAGAGAGAAGAGGGGTCACGGTTGGGAATACAGGAGGGTCTACACTATTTTCATTGAAAATCTGTCCAGAATGTCAATGAAAGGGAACTTGAAGAGGTACCAGGAATTTGGTGTAATTCAGGAGATTTTCATTTCAAAGAAAGAGAGTCCACACAAATCTACGCTTTGCGTTTGTAAGATTTGCTAGAGAAGATGGAGTCTGGGCTATATGAAGAACTAATGGGATGCTCTTTTTTNGAAGATACAAAACCTTGAAGGGATATCCAACCCTTCAGGAGTAGAGGAGAGGAGCAGCAAAGACCTCAAAGAGAAAAACAGCAACGGGACACGCGAAGAGATGGTAGAGAGTAAAGAGAGTAAAGAGAGGTACTGCAAAGGAGGGAAGTAAAAATAAAGAGAAAATACGAGAGAAAAGAAAATACCAGTGGGGAAGAAAGAAACAAAAAAAACTTGGGGAAGTGAAGGGAGAAGCTTGTGAGGAAAACATGTTTTGGCTTAATAAAAGCCTCGTGGCAGAAACAGAGTCTCTCACAGATGTGAAGTGCCTTGCATCAAAACTTCATAAAGAATGGCCTAGCCTTGCATGGGTGCATGATATGGGGGGAAAATATTTTGACTGTCATACGAGAGAGGGTATGCAAATTTGCACTAACAACCAGTCTAGACTTTCTTGAAGATCAGTTTGCGTCAATTAGAAATGGCCCATTCATGGAAGATGTATGACTAGGAGGGTTTGGTTGGAAATTCGGGGTCTTCCTGCTCGATCCTGGAGCAGATCGAACCTTGGAAAAATTGGAGTCTATGAGGTGTATATGGACTTTCTGAAGTAATTTCATACGCTCTATATGTCATTCATTGAAGAGAAAATTTATTCGATTCTGGAGGACTCGGATTGTGATGTTTATACATGTGAGGTGGAAGGCTAAACCAGCTTCATTGTTCAAAAACAGGGACTACCCCTGTACTGTCAAGGTCATCAGCTACCAACACAAACGATAATAACATGGAGTTCGAGGCAATCCAAAATCAAGATAAAGAATATGGCGTTGCAATCAGATCGGGAGGAAATTATATCTCAATCTTGTCACGGCAAATTTGTTGACGGTGAAAAATGGAAACAGTGAGTATTATGAAGCTGACGTGGCAACAAGTGGGAAACAGGCAGCCTATTGGCATTGCAATAACTGGGGTGAATCTTAAGATTGGGGTATGAAGGAAAACAGCCACCCAATTCAAATTTGGAAGCTCAAGTGTTGCAGGACAGTTCCCAAAATGAAGGTAGACAGCGGAAAGCGACTAACAATGATGATTTGATGGAAACAGTCCTTGGAAAATAGAGAATCAGCCTCGCATAGAACCAAAGAAGCAATGTGAGCTATATTTTATCGGAAGCACTATATCTGATGTGTCAAAGGAACACCCCAAGTTTGGAAATTGTGCCATGCTCCGTGGATGGTGGCCCAACTAACAGAGAACAAGAAAATATAACGAACTTGAGCCCAATAATGATTATGAAGGTGGGTTGGAAGCTAGAAAATAAAAAAAATAAAATAAAATGAGTGATATGCTGGAAGGAAACAAAAATAGGGGTTGGTAGATCCACAAGAGAGATGGTGGAAAAAAACAAGAACAAACAAAAGCATGGTTGGGCCCAAGGTGATGAGGATATCACATTATCACTAGTGATGATGAAAAAAGCAACGATGATGAGGCGGCTAGGAGAACTAGTGCTGTCAATAAGCAGTGAATATGATTCAAACAATGAAACAGAGATGGTTGCTGTGATTGCAAAGCTGAGAAGAAGCACCAGGCTGAGCCATCAAAAGAAAAGGGAGACATGATTGGTTGCTAATCCAAGTGCAGTAAAGGGAAAAAGCCAAAGCAGTTTACAATAAATTTCAGTACTTGGAGTATTAGTGGGGTGTGGGAGTACGGGAAAGCTCCTGCAATGAAAATAAAAAAAATAAAAAAAATGAGTAACAGAGAAAAAGCCTACTATTTGTGGGCTTATTAAAACCAAGCATTTAAAGTTTTGAATGTTGAGAGGCGTTTAGAAGCTTTTTGACTGGATTGATGCTCCTGCAATTGATAATAGCGGTGGACTAATTCTTATTTGGGCCAAAGACTCCTTTGAAGTGACAAGAACTGAGAAAGGAACACATGGCTATGCGTTAAGGGAAGAATCATGGAGATGAACTTCATATGCTCCTTAGCAGTTATTTATGGGCCAACAAATGATCGTGAAGGGAGTTTTTAATAAGGTAGTTGAACCAAATGAAAGAAAGGGTCGTTCAACACTGACATGTAGTATAGGAGATTCGAGAGTGGATCAGTGACATGAATTTGCTAGAGTTGCTGCTACCAGAAGGAAATATATTTGTTCGAGGGATAAAACCATGAGCTGCATTGATAGGGCGTATGTTGAGGTAAAATGGTATTCAGCTTTCCCTGAAATCAAAATGGCCATTGTCCGCTGTTGGTCAAGAGACAGAGTTAATTGGGGTCTGAAACCCTTTTGGAGTTTGGATATCTGGTTCTCTCATCCTAGTTTTATGAAGATGGTGACAAATGAATGGAAAGCTCTGGCAAATATACCACTTCATGACAAATTGAAAAAATCTAAACAGCCAATAAAAAGGTGGGACAAGGAGGTTTTTGGGGAGATTGACAGCAGCATTGATAAGCTGGAGTAGGAAATACACCAGCTAGAAATGATGACTGAGACAGATTCACAAGAAGAAGAAGATGAGACTCGACGAATTATTGGCACAATTGTGGGAATGGAGGTTTAAAAAGAGTGATATACGATACAATTATCAAGGGTGAAGGCAATTAAAAATGAGGATCAGGATAGGAATACTGAATAATTTCATCTAGTTGCTTCAATGAGAACGTAAAAGTTCTTAGGCATGTTTGAAGTGAGACACAAAGTCATAACATATCCCAGGGAATTAAACAGGAAACTGTTGATCATATCTAGACTCTCTACGATGCAGGTCATTGACCAAAAGTGCACTTAGAGGAGATGGCTTCCCTCAAATCTCAACTGACCAGAAAGCTTGGCTTGAAATGAGGCCAACAACAGATGAAACTAAAAAAACGGTGTGGAGTTGTGATTCCTTTAAAGCGCCAGGGTACAATAGCTTTAATCTTGGATTTATTAAGAATATGTGGGGATGTTTTGGGAAATGAAATTGTAGCTATGGTTCTGGATTTTTTTGATAGTGGTGTCCTCCCGAATATGGTGAATACCACTTCGGTAACTCTTGTCCCTAAAGTGGAGGGTGCTTGTGAGCTGTCGAAATTATGCCCAATATACAAAATTATATAGAAATTTCAGATAGTTTATTTAAAAAACATAGAAACTCATTGTAAAGTGCAGGGGAGAAATATCTAGATAATTGAGAAATGATATACAAATCTAGAAACAATAGCTAGTGATGAAAAAATTTCCGACTTCGCAGAAAAAAAATTACGCTCGTGGAGGACATATATTAATTAAAAAGAAAAAAGAATATAAAATGAGTTATGAGAATGCATTAAGAAAGACAAAACCTTATCAAAATCTACGGAAGAACTAATTCACTTTTCATCTTTTGGAACAAGAAAAAAAACTGGTACCATAGAAATGCAAAGTTTGAAAGCTAAAAAACAAGGATAAGATTCAGAAACTGATTTTGAGAAGGGTAGAAAAGGTTAAGGAGGGTTTTTGTTTCGAAGATAAGACTTATAAAGAAACTGAAAGTATGTCAACAGAAGAATGAATCATGAAAAGAATGGAAACAAAATTCATACAAAAATACTGCTTTTCGAAAAAAATACAAGAAAGACAATACAAATCTCATGTGATAAGAAACAAATTTAGTAAAGCTCATTGAAAGAGTTGGAGAAAGGAAGAAAAAAAACATATTTTCACATAGTTTATTTAAGGAAAACATAGAAACTCATAGTAAAGTGTGGGGGAGAAATAGCTAGAGACTTGAAAGAATATATACAAATGTAAAATCAATATAGTTACTGATGAAAATTGTTACGACTCTACGGAAAACAATTATGCTAATGAAAATCTTATATTAATGAAAATAGGAGTTACGAGAATGTATTAAAAAGAGAAAAGTTGAGGAAATGAGAACTAAATCATTATCAAAATCAACCAAAAAAAAAAAATTTACTACCTTTTCATTTTTTGGAACAAGAAAAAACCCGGTTCTACAAAAACAGAAAGCTTGAAAGCCAAAACGAAGGATACTTAAAAGTGGTTTTGAGAAGAGTAGAAAAGGTCAAGGACAGAAAGAGAGCTTTTGTTTTGAAGACATGGCTTTTAGAGAAACTGAAAGAATGTCAACAGAAAAACGAATCTTGAAAAGATTGGAAACAATACTAACGCAAAAATACTGAGTTTCGAAAAAATACAAGACGATACAAATCTCTTGTAAAAAGGAATAAATTTAGTAGAGCTCATTGAAAGAGTTAAAAAGGAGAAGAAAAACATAATGTCAGATATCTTATTTATGAAAAACAGAGAAACTCATAGTAAAGTATGGGGGAGAAATAGCTAGAGAATTGAGAAAATACATACAAATACACAAATAATAGTTAGCGATGAAAATTGTTTCACTTTTAAATTGAAAGTTTACAGTTCTTAAATTAAAAAACTAGGGTCTCCAAATATGGTAATGCAACTGGATATAAGACTTACAAAGCAGGCATTTGGAAACAAATATACAGTAGTTCCAAGGAAAGGGAAAGAAATGGAAATTTCTTTTTCTTTTGAGAACCAAAACCTTTGCACTTTCCAAATTTCCAACTTGTGGGCTTTCGCTTTTAAAAGTAAATAAAATTTAAACCAAACTCAATAAGGAGATAGATTTTTGGCAAGTCATGGAGATGGAAACTTAAATTAAGAAAAGGAAAAAAACAACAGCAGAACAAATAACATCATAAGAGCTGATTGAAGAATGACAGAAAGTGAAGTGAGACCTTGAAAGAGAGAGAAAACAAGATATGTAAAAGCCAGAGCAGTGACAAACGGAAAAGAATTGTTTTTTGAATCTGGAGTAAGATAAGGTTCGATCCTTTGTCTAAAAGAATTGTTAGAGCATTGCCTGATGGTTTTCACTTTTCAGGATCAATGTCAAGCCCCTATTGTGACTATTGGTGTATAAGTTTGTGTAGATTCCTTATTGTTTTCACATAAGGACCCTACCCCCCACCCCCCCATGGATATATTCATGAATGATATTGCTGATGTAACCCTGGAAGTTGAATTTGCAGAGGTTATCTTCCAAGTTGCTTGGTAAAATTCATTGATTACTCCTAAATTGGCTCAAGGAAGATCTATACAAGGCTGGAGGTTAACATTTTTACATGGTCAAGAATTGTACAACAGATTTCAGATTGGCCTAATGTTTGCTTGGTTGTCAAAAGTGATCTAACCAATACTAAACCAGGACATTATGCAGCCAGAAGACCTCAGAATCTTTGGCCAGTCTTCAATGAGGAAGACTTGATTCTCAGAGTTCTAGAAGAAATTACAAGAATGAGGTGTGATTGATCAACAGGTAGAGAATCAAGGCCGTTGAACCTACAAGGCTACAACTAGCAAGTAAGAACTATTACTTGATTGTACAACCCTAAACAGCAATACTTCCTAACTGAAACAGATACCTCCAAAATGAATATTCCTCACAGACCATAACCCCATCACACCATGCTCTCAAAGTGCAACAAAGCCCATAGACAACCAATCCAAAGCACTAGTCAACCCACTCAACTCTCTTTTCAAAACCTACCTATAAACTTGCAATGAAAAGTGACAACTAACTAGAGATCAACCAAAATCGTTATATAATTATTTATCTAAACAATCAACAGAAAAACCGCAATCCAAAGAAACACTCAACAGCTCCACATTGAAATCCAAATTCACACCAACTATTTTCACAAAGCATACAATTCAATCAGATAGAAATTTGTAACATATGTTCTTGAGATTATGGGTTTTGGAGAAAAGTGGCGGTCCTGGATCCAGCTACAATGTCCATTATACAATGTCTATTTTAATTTTTAATTAATGAGTCTCCACTTATGCCTATTAAAGATGGGAGGTTTATGTAATGCAATTGTAAATGTATAGAACTGGAATAACAAGTACCAAAAAATAATATGTGAGCTTCAAAGAAATTGGGCCATCTTGTAGTTGGATTCTACAGGGAGGACGCCTTGCTGTAAACCTGTAACTTCTATGTCTGAGTAATACTATACTTTTTTCTTCTCTAAAAATTGTGAGGGGTCATGTTGCAAAATTGGTAATGGAAGGTACAAAATATTGGAAATCGCAAAGTAGCTGGGTTGAAGACAAATTTCCCAGGTTAACTCTATCTCACTGCAGCAAGAGCAAGACGAAGTAATATTCAATATCCGATTCTGGAGTAGTCTAGATTGGTACTGAAGTGTCACATGGGGACAGTCTTTATTTCAATGAAATGGGCAAAATTTTGAAATATCTTAAATGACGCAGTATGGAGATGAAAGGAAGAGCTAGGCCATATTGGAGACATGATAGAAACGGGAACTTTACTGTTAGATCTTTCTCAAACTCTTTCTTTGAACAAACAGGAGCAGCAAATCATGTGAGAAGAGTGTGCAGAGGACTAGCCTGCTGAGAGCCAATTTTTGTGTCTACCCCTGTTTTTTGTCTTAATATGATCCATCTGGTTTGAAAGAAACAGAGTTGTGTTCAAACAGGTTAGTACAGACTGGGAGAATTTGCCATTCCAGTAATTCAATGGGCTCCGCCTCCCACAGGTACAGTAAAGTGGAATGTGGATGGATCCACTAAAGTCAAGCTGGGGAAAGCAGGGATAGGTGGTGCATTACGAGATGAATATGGGATCCAAAAATGTATAATTCAGCCTCAGTGGGTATAAAAGACTCGAATGAAGCAGAATTAGTGGCTATTAGTTTTCGCTCTTGAAACCTCTCTAGCGAACCAATGGATTGGAGAAAAGGCTGTCGTAGTTGAGTAGGATTTAAAGAATACACTATCCTGGGTAAAGAACAAGAACGGCTCCCCGTGGCCCCTCTATGGAATAAGATAAATAATATCCTTCAGACGCTAAAGAATGTCACTTTCCAGCATAATGTCAAAGATGCGAATGGTATGGCTAATGAGTTAGCAACAGAAGGGGTCCAAGCCGTACAAAAAGGAGAGACCTGGATTCAATGGACATGTTAATGCTACAAAGACCAATCTTGAGCTCGCACTGGGAAGAATGAAGGTGAATGGTGCAGCAATAGCAAAAGGAAAGAAAATGCATTTA
Source organism: Mesembryanthemum crystallinum (assembly GCA_030267885.1). Taxonomy (NCBI): domain Eukaryota; kingdom Viridiplantae; phylum Streptophyta; class Magnoliopsida; order Caryophyllales; family Aizoaceae; genus Mesembryanthemum; species Mesembryanthemum crystallinum. The sequence goes on from BSSO01000805.1 coordinate 9,146, forward strand.
AAAGAGAAAACCTAAGGAAATGAAAACATCATCATTATCAAAATCAACAAAAGAAACTAAAACCTTTCTCATTTTTTTGGAACAAGAAAAACTCCAGTTCTATAAAAATAGAAAGTTTGAAAGCCAAAAAGTAGGATAACATTTAGAAAGTGATTTTGAGAAAGGTAGACTGCGTTTCAGAAAAATACAAGACAATGCAAATCTCTTCTAAAAAGGAACAAATTTAGTTGAGCTAATTGAAAGAGTTGCAAAGGAAAAGGCCATAATTTCAGATATCTTATTTAGGAAAAACAGAGAAACTCATAGTAAAAGTGTGAGGGAGAAACTAGCTACACAATTGAGAAAATATATACAAATGCACAAACAATAGTTAGAGATGAAAATGGTTCCAACTTCACAGAAAACAACAACGCTTATGAAAAACATATATTAATGAGAATAATAGGAGTTACAAGAATGCATTAAAATAGAGAAAACCTCATCAAAATCTCCAAAAGGATAAAATTTGGAAACTGATTATGAGAAGAGTAGAAAAGGTTTAAGGGAAGAAAGAGAGTTTTTGTTTTAAAGATACGGCTTCAAGAGAAACTGAAAGTATGTCAACAGAAGAATGAAAGCAAAACTAACATAAAAATACTGGAAAACATGATTTTAGATAATTTTCTAAGAAAAAAGTAGAAACTTATAGTAAATTGTGGGGGAGAAATAGCTAGAGAATATAGAAAATATATACAAATGTACAAACAATAGTTAGCGATATAAATTGCTCCAACTTCACTGAAAAGAAATACGCTTAAGGAAAACATATAATAATAAAAATAATAGGAGTTACGAGAGTGCGTTGAAAAATGAGAAAAGATTAAGGACATAAAGAGAGTTTTTGTTTTGAAGATAAGCCTTTTAAAGAAACATAAAGTATGTGAACAGAGGAACAAATCATGCAAAGAATGGAAACAAAAAACAATAGAAAAGTAATAACAAATTTAGTGAAGCTCACTGAAGAGTTAATAAGAAGAGACAAAAACATAATTTCAGATATTTTATTTAAGTAAAACATAGAAACTCATAGTAAAGTGTGGGGAGAAATAGCCAGAAAACTGAGAAACTATATACGAATATACAGACAACATAGTTAGCGATGAATATTGATTCAACTCCACAAAAAACAATTACGCTTATGGAAAACATATATTAATAAAAAAAAGTAGGGAGTTACGAGAATGTATTAAAAACAGAGAAAACCAGAGGATAAGAGAACTATATCATTATCAACATCAACAAAAACACTAATATCTTTTTTAGAAAACCAGAAACCTACAGTTCAATAAAAATTGAAAGTTTGGAAGCCAAAAAGAAGATAAAATTTAGAAAGTGATTTTGAGAAAGGTAGACAAGGTTAAGGCAAAAAACAAAGGGTTTTAGTTTTGAAGATAACACTTTTAGAGAAACTGAAAGTATGTCAACTGACGAACAAATCAGAAAAAGATTGGAAATAAATTTAGAAAAAAGTACTGCTTTTCAGAAAAATACAAGAAAGACAATACAATCTCTTGTAAAAAGGAACAAATTTAGTCGAGCTCATTGAAAGAGTTTTAAAAAAAGGAAAAACCATAATTTCAGAAATCTGTGTTACGAAAAACATAGAAACTCATAGTAATGTGTGGGGGAGAAATAGCTAGAGAATTGAGGAAATATATACAAATGTACAAACAATAGTGAGCGATGAAAATTAATCAAACTTCACAGAAAACAATTACGCTTATGGAAAACATATATTAATAAAATAGTAGGAGTTACGAGAATGCATTAGAAAAGAGAAAACCTTGTCAAAATCTACAAAAAAAAAGCTAATACCTTTTTCCTTTTTTGGAACACGGAAAAAACTGGTACTTTAAAAATGGAAAGTTATGGAGAAAAGGTTATGGAGAAAAAGAGAGTTTTTGTATTGAGATAAGCCTTTCAGAAAAACCAAAAGTATGTCAACAAAAGAACGAATCATGAAAAGAACAGAAACAAGATTAATACAACAATACTGCTTTTCAGAAAAATACAAGAAAGACGATGCATCTACTGTAATACAAAAAAAATAAATAAATAAATTAGTAAAGCTCATTGAAAGAGTTGAAACGAAAGAAAAATATAATTTCAGGTAGTTTATTTAAGAAAAACATAAAAACTCATAGTAAAGTGTGGGGGGAAAATAGCTAGAGAATTGAGAAAATATATATGAATGTAGAAACAATAGAATTAGCAATGAAAATTGATTCAACTCAATAGAAAACAATTCCGCTTATGGAATACATATATTAATCAACAATACGAGAATGTATTAAAAAAAGAAAAAAAAGAAAACCTGAGGTAAGGAGAGCCACATCGTTATCAAAATCAACAATAAAAGTTGAAAGTTTAAAAGCCAAAAAGATAGATAAGGTTAGAAATTGATTTTGAAAAGGGTAGAAAAGGTTAAGGAGAGAAAAGGAGTTTTTGTTTTGAAGACAAGGCTTTTAGGGAAATTGAAAGTATGTCAACATAAGAACGAATCATGAAAAAAATGGGAAACAAAACTAATACAAAAATACTGCTATTCAGAAAAATACAACAAAATATCTTGTAATAAGGAACAAATTTAGTACATTGAAAGAATTGAAAAGCAAAAAAAAAAACATAAATTCTGTTACAAAGCTGAAAAGAAGGATAACAGTTAGAAAGTAATTTTGAGAAGGGTTGACAAGGTTGAGGGGAGCAAAAAGTTTTTGCTTTGAAGATAAGGCTTTTAGAGAAAGTGAAATTTTCAACTGAAAAATGAATCACAAAAATATTGGAAATAAAACACTAACATAAAAAAACTGCTTTTCATTAAAATACAAGAACATACAAATCCACAGAAAATTGTTAGAGAATTAAGAGAATATATACAAATGTACAAACAATATGGTTAGCAATGAAAATTGTTTCAACTCCAAAGAAAACAATTACACTAGTGGAAAACAAATATAAAAAAAGATAGGAGTTACAAGAATGCGTTACAGAGAGAGAAACTGAGGAAACAAGAACTACATCAGTATCAAAATCAACAAAAAAAACTAATACCTTTTTCATTTTTATTTTTATTTTTTTTGAAAAAGAAAAAAATCCGTTCTATAAAAATAGAAAGTTTGAAAAAAGCCAAAACGAAGGATAACGTTTTAAAAGTGATTTTGAGAAGGGTAGAAAAGGTAAAGGATAGAAAGAGAGTTTAGTTCTGAAAAGGCTTTTAGAGAAACTAAAAGTATGTCAACAGAAAAACGAATCTTGAAAAGATTAGAAACAACATTAACATAAAAATACTGCTTTCAGAAAATACAAGACAATACAAATCTCTTGTAAAAAAGAATTTAGTAAAGCTCATTGAAAGAGTTAAAAAGAAGGGGGAAAAAAACATAATGACAGATTTCTTATTTACGAAAAACAGAGAAATTCATAGTAAAGTGTCGGGGAGAAATAGCTAGAGAATTGAGAAAATACATACAAATGTACAAATAATAGGTAGCAATGAAAATTGTTTCACTTTTAAACTGAAAGTTTGCAGCTCTTGAATTAAGAATATAGGGTCTCCAAATATGGTAATGCAAGTGGGATATAAGACTTACAAACCATAATAAAATTTGGAGTGCATTTGGAAACAAATACAGATCCAAGGAAAGGGAAAGAAATGCAAAATTCTTTTTCTTTTCAGAACCAAAACCTTTTGCACTTTCCAAATTTCCAACTTTTGGGCTTTCACATTTAAAAATAAATAAAAAGCAATTTAAACCAAATTCAATAAGGAGTTAGATATTGGGCAAGTTATGGAAATGGAGATTTAAACTAAAAACAAAAAACAAAAAAAGGAAAAGCGGAACAAATAACATCATAAGAACTGTTTGAACAAAGACAGAAAGTGAGACCTTACGAGAGAAGGAGAACACGATATGGTCATGAAGAGCTGAACATTCACGAAGTTGCTGATGTAACCCTAGAAGTTGAAATTTGCAGAGGTTATATTCTAAGTCGCCTGGTAAAATTCATTGATTACTCCTGAATTGTCTTAAGGATGATCTAACAAGGCTGGAGTTTAACATTTTTAAGTGGTCAAGAATTGTACAACAGAGTTCAGATTGGCCTAATGTATGCTTTGTTGAAAGTGATCTTTGGCCAGTTCATGGGCAGAGAATCAAGACCGTTGAACCGACAAGGCTACAACTACCAAGGAAAAACTATTGCTTGATACTTGATAGTACAACCTTAAACAGCAATACTTAACGAATATTTCCAAAATGAAAATTCCTTAAAAGACCATATCACCATCACACCATAAGATTCATCTAAAAAATCAACATCAGAACCTACCTACAAATGACAACTAATTGGAGATCAACCAAAATTGTCCATAAGAACACATCTAAATAATCACCATCAAAACTGCAACCCAAACAAATAACCAACGGCTCCACATTCAAACCCAAAACCTCCACCAAAGATTTACCATTTCTTGTTGCAATGCATCAAGAACATACGGAAAACAAATAAAATCAAACAATCACAAGGCCTAAATCATCAACAACTTGAAATAACAATTAAAAAAAAATTCCCAATCACAACCTCAAACCGCCATTAACCAAAACGGAAAACTCAACTAAAACATAAATCCAAAAGCAAAATTCAAATTTACCTGGAATTTGATGGCGACCTAGTACTCTTCCTTCAATCGCATTTGTAGTCTTTAGTCGAGAAACCTAGAGAGAGAAAGAAAGAAACGTGAGTTAGGGTTTAAGACGATAAAGAGAGTGATACGATTATCTAATAACGTTGAGCGACTTATATAGGTTACTGACCGGTGTTCTATGGCGGTGATGAGAGACGCGGTTTCCCGTTTTCGCAACGGATCTTTTTCTTCTCCTCTGGTCAACGGTTCTTTTTCAATTTTACCGTTTGTTAAAATGCTTAGTCTCCACGCTATTCCTATAATATTTGAGTATTATTCGTTTTTTTTTTTTTTTTTTTTTTTGTAAGCGAACAGAGTCTTTTATCATACCGTGGGCTGGGTTTGCAATTTAGAAAGAGACGGGCTTAGGCCCATAATTTTCTTAGTAGAATTAAGGATATGTCTAAATTTGACACTCTTCATAATGTTCTTTTCAACCACTTAATCAAATTAAAATTAACTTAGCTGGAATTTGTTTAACTAAATGTGAACACAAGTAAAATTTACAAAGACAAAGTTGAACAAAACTGAAAAAAATGTAAGAAGTTACGGAGAATATGATCTACGTCTAAACTCTAAGTGCAAAAAAATCGATTAGTGAATCGTTACAAAACAAACTTCTTTGATTATGGAAAAAATAAAAGTTGTGGAAAATATCATATTTGAAGGTTAACCTAGAAATTTGTATTAAGGACCCAAAAAAAGTAGATTTGCTAAACTAGAAAGCGGTACTAGTTAGCTAAAAACTGATACTATCTTAAACAGTAATATTGTGAGCAACAAAAGTTGTAAAGAGAGCAAAAGTGGTGTCTAAGAAAAAGACATATTGTGAACAATTTAACTTTTTTGCATGTAAACTGGTACCATTTTTATTTTTTTTAAGGTCTGTTTGCCTAATACAAAGTGAAAAAAGGAAACACGTCTAGCTCCCTAGCCTTCAATAAGTAACACGCATGCCACTCAATCCAGGCACAACGCAATTCTTTTGGGACATATTTCAAGCGTTTAATTGGAAATGTAATTTCTTGACCGTTAAATTTGTTCTCTTAATGATACTTTTGTTGATATTTTTTATTTTACTGATTTTTTTATTGATTTTATTGATTTTTGTTGATTCTATTGATCTACTGAAATAGAAAATATAAGTTGAGGGTATCATAGCCTCAAATCTTTTGATTGATTTATTTCCTTTTGGTTGAAATTACAAATGTTCTCATGATTTCCTCCTAATTCAAGACATTAGAGTTCTTTCAGTTTCTAAACATTACATAAGGCTTCTTTCTTTAAATATTTGGGCAAGTTGTTGATCAATACACAGAAAATCCATCTCTAAAAGAAACCTCTCAATGTGTTCTAGAAAATTGTAACCTTGTCTTCAATAAGGAGTGCGTGTTTTTGAGGGCTAGTTGTGTTAACCTTAAAAAGCAAACGACATCTGCGGTTGCACTTCCATTGTGCTAGAAGTTTTGCTTTCAAGGTAGTGATCTAAGCTCGATACAACTTCCATTAAGCTTCCTTGTTTCTTTTGTCAATCTTTTCTTACAATTAGTGCTAGAAATGGATCCCAAGAAGCCTCATCTAGTTTGTGTCCCAGCTCCAGGACAAGGCCACATAAATCCCATACTCAGTCTAGCAAAGCTCCTCCATTTTAGGGGCTTCTACATCACCTTTGTGCACACCGAGTTCAACTTCACCAGGCTAATCAACTCCCTGAGCTCAGATTCCCAGTCCCCCTCTCTCGACAGCCTCCTCGGTTTCCGCTTTGAGACCATACCGGATGGTCTGCCTCCCGACAACAAGCGTGGCGTAGATGATATTCCAGAGATGATCCGTTCAATGGCGGGGGAATCAAAGGAGGCGTTTCGGTGTCTCCTTAAGAGGCTCAATGCTTCTGTTGATGTGCCTCCAATTACTTGTATTATCGCGGATACTGTGATGAACTTCGCATTCGAAGTTGCTAGAGAGCTAGACATCAAGGAAATGCTTTTCTGGGTGCCAAGTGCTTGTTCTATGCTAGCAGAATTGCACGCTGATGAGCTTGTCAGAAGAGGCTACTTCCCTTTAAAAGGTAATGAAAGAGCTTTCTAACCTTTTTTTTTTCCGACATAAGATGCTTAGAAAAGAGGTTACAAGTTTCGAGTTCAAAGGATTGTTGCGTTGCTTTCATAAGGAATCTCAACACATATGTGCATGTTTGATCACATATGCATTTACCCCAAGCCAAAATACCACATGCAAAACCATCACTATTTTGTAATCGTTTGCCAATGTCTTTCTTTTACTAGATGAAAGCTGCCTCACCAATGGATACCTCGACACACCAATCGACTTCATTCCAGGACTGATCAAAGAGGCTAAACTGAAGCACCTTGCTACTTTTATCAGAACGACGGATCCCCATGACACAATGTTTAACCACAATGCAGAGTCTATGAGAAACGCTGTGCGTTCTGGGAGCATGATTCTTAATACATTTGATGATTTGGAAGGTGATGCTTTAGACGCAATGAGGTCTATGATACCTAATCTCTATACCGTTGGCCCTCTACCGTTGATGGTCAGCCAACACGTAAAAGATCTAAAACTGCTCTCTCTTGGATCAAGTTTGCGGAAGAAAGAAACTAACTGCTTGGAATGGCTAGATACAAGGAGTCGAAATTCGGTTATCTATGTTAATTATGGTAGCCTTGCTACATTGACTCTAGAACAATTGCAAGAGCTTGCATGGGGACTAGCCAATAGCAAGTATCCATTCTTATGGGTGATCCGACCCGATCTTGTCAATGGAGGGTCCAGTGTCATAACTGAGGAGTACTTGGAGGAGATCAAGGAGAGGGGATTGCTCTTGAGTTGGTGCTCACAAGAGGATGTGCTTCGACATCCTTCAGTTGCGGTTTTTTTGACACATTGTGGGTGGAACTCGACCTCTGAGAGCATAACTGAAGGGGTGCCCATGATTTGCTGGCCGTCTTTCGCTGAGCAGCCAACAAATAGCCTATATGCATGTAATAAGTGGGGGAACGGGATCGAAATCGAGGATGATGTTAAGAGAGAGAAAGTCGAAGCGATAGTGAGGGAGGCTATGGAAGGAGAGAAGGGGAAGGAAATGAGGAAGAAAGCGATGGAGTGGAAGAGGAAAGCTGAGGATGCTACAAAACCTGGTGGCACTTCTCACGTTCATTTTGAAAATTTAGTCAGGTGTCTTATGGAACAGGCTATTTGAAAAATATTCCTGAAACAATTTCCTTCTTAAACCATAACTCCCTTTTTCTTTTTCTTTTTCTTTTTCTTTTTTCTTTTTTCTTTTTTTTTTTTTTCCCTTCTCTTTTTCCCCCACTGTTCTGAGGTGGTGTCATGGTAAAACAGGGGAGAAAAGCGATGAGTAAAAATGGAGGAGGTGACGGAGGAATAAGGGGTGATGAAGAAGAAATGCAGAGAAGTAGTTGGAAAAAGCTTGATCAAAAGGGCCCTAAGTTTCAGTCCCCTTCATTTTTTTTCTTCTTCACCTAATAAAAAAAGTTCCTGAATTGACTGTAGCACATCTATGGTCGTGGGTTAGTATTTTCTTTTGTTTATTATTATCATTACTCTTATGCCATTATAATGATGTAATAAGGCCTGCTTTTTGGATTTAAATGATCAAATCATTTTGTATAAAAACCCTCTTAGATTTCTATTTGAGATTTTCTACATAATATCATTACTAGCGTAGTTTTGAAAATTCTACATAATATCTTTTTATTTTATATTCTACAAGGTATTGCTATGGTAGTATGGTTTAATTATGATCTATGTGGTACGCCTGTGTATCGTATAAGATCCAAACAAGATCCTTGAGTTCTCCGCACAAAATATTATATCAGGCCAACATAATATATCAGGCGAGGCGAATGTACTGGTAATATATAAAATTGTACTAGTAAACCAAATATTGGTACTGACGGCCAAAAACTAGTATCACTTGATATATAAAATTGTACTAGTAAACCATTCCAGTATTGTTTTTTGCTTACACAGTACTATTTTTTATTTGCCCAACACTCACTTGATATATCAGGCGGCCTGATAAGGGAACGATTGGAGCTCTCCGTGTCAAATGTTTATGAAGTTAAACCTCGTGAATTGATGACTTGTAAAAATAGGAGTAAATTAAAGATGGATAAAAAATATCAGAGGATATTTTGAAAAAAAAAATTGCGTGTTTAAGTTTCAAACACAAGTAAAAGTGTCTTTCTAGCATGTCTTACATGTCATAAATCAACGTTTATATGCACCAAGTCACCACTTAACAAAGTTCAACTCCATAACCATATGGTAAGCTATATACTTAAGGGTAGGTATTGTTAAGATCATAACACAAACACAGAGATACCATGTAAAATCTTGAAAAATGGTGTTCTTTCAGATTTATCAAAACCGCAAGGATCCATATAGAGAAACCCTAATTATTTTTAGAGATAAGGAGAAGTTTATATCGTACTGTATTTCTTATCCCTTGTGTTCTTTTTTGGATTCTATCCATTTTTCGCAGTTGCAGTAACTAGTAACCACTTAGAATTTGTTGTCTGTAACATGGCCAAAAAAACTGCTGTAGAGTGGCCTGTGGACTGTAAGCCCCCAAAGTCCCAGCAGAAATGCGGCAACCTGTTGGAAGTTTGTGGAGGAAAACCGCACAGCTTAGCCAACCAGGGACTTGACTTGATCAAGATCAACATATAAAGACCCATCTGATTTATTCTAATCTGTTAACTCTCGGTGATTTTGCCAGGCAGCTACTGTATTTTGTCTAAGTTTGATCCCTGAGGTTGCAATTGACTTGAGGGTTGTTCATCAGTCTAAAACTCGAACCGGGGCCGAAATTCTGATAATTTGGGGACTGAAAACCAGAGTGACAGTGAGAAATAGATAGAAATGGAACCTAAAAGGGGTCATCTAGTTATTATCCCAGCTCCATTCCAAGGCCACATAAACCCTATGCTCAAACTAGCTAACCTCCTTCATTCTAGGGGCTTTTACATCACCTTTGTGCACACTGAATTCAACTTCGCCCGGCTAAACAACTCCTTGGACTCAGGTTCACCACCTCCCTCTCTCCACGGCCACCTCGATTTCAGCTACGAAACCATACCCGATGGCCTGCCTCCCAACAACAAGCGCGGTTTCCTTGACCTCCCTGATTTGTGTCTTTCACTGGGAGGAGAACCAAAGAAGGCGTATCGGTGTCTCCTAATGAGGCTCCTTGCTTCTCCTGATATCCCTGCAATCACTTGGGTAATATCGGATGCTGTGATGAACTTCACATTTGGAGTAGCCAAAGAACTAGGCATCAAGGAGTTGCTCTTCTACACCCCAAGTGCTTGTGGCGTGCTAGGATACTTGCACTATGATGAGCTTGTCAAAAGAGGCTACTTCCCTTTAAAAGGTAATGAAAGAGCTTCTAGCTTTTTGAAACATTCGAATGGTTTACAAAAATGAGAAATTAGATTGCTTAATTCTCCCCTTCTACAATCACTGCAGGGGATCTGAACACTAAAATAGAATTTCTAGAGAGCTTACATTTTAAAGTTTAATTTCTGTATGATTTAATTCCAGCATAATTTATATGCTTAAAGGATTGATTCATGTATCTCAATCATAAGAAATTAGGGAGTACTTGTGCCATGGTCCTATAAGCCCTCTCCCTATTCTCCCTTGACCCGACATAACCTTGAATTTCAGTAGAGCTTCAAGATTTAACCTCAGATAATGCAAAAAAGCAACTAATATCATCCATGAGGTCTTGAGCAAGTGTTTGATCTAGGCTATGGTTGATCCCATACATGTACATGTTTGTTTTTTTACATGTATATGTTTGATAATATGCATTTACAACACTTTTTGGTAATTGTTAGCCAATGTCTGTCTTTTGGTAGATGAAAGCTGCCTTACCAATGGATATCTCGACACACCAATCAACTGGATTCCAGGACTTATCAAAGGGGCTAAACTGAAGCACATTCCCAGTTTTATCATAACGACAAATCCCCACGACACACTGTTTAACTACAATGCAGAGTCTATCAGAAACGCTTTGCGTTCCGGGACCATAATTCTCAATACATTTGATGATTTGGAAGGCGATGCTTTAGACGCAATCAGTTCTAAGATTCCAAATCTCTATACCATAGGTCCTCTATTGTTGCTCAGCCAACAAGCAAAAGAAAAAGAATTGCTCTCTCTTGAATCGAGTTTATGGAAGGAAGAAGCAAACTGCTTGGAATGGCTAGATAAAAGAAATCAAGAATCAGTTATTTATGTTAATTATGGTAGCATTGCTACATTAACTCCAGAACAATTGCAAGAGTTTGCATGGGGATTGGCCAATAGCAAGTATCCATTCTTATGGGTGATCCGATCCGATCTTGCCAGTGAAGGGTCCGGTGTCATCACTGATGAATACTTGGAGGAGATTACAGGGAGGGGATTGCTTTCAAGTTGGTGCCCACAAGAGAAGGTGCTTCATCATCCTTCAGTTGCGGTGTTTTTGACACATTGTGGGTGGAATTCGACCTTGGAGAGCATATGTGAAGGGGTGCCCATGATTTGCTGGCCATTCTTTGCCGAGCAGCAAATGAACAGCCTGTATGCATGTAAAGAGTGGGGGATCGGGATGGAGATCAAGGATGATGTTAGGAGAGAGGAAGTTGAAGCAATAGTGAGAGAGGTGATGGAAGGAGAGATGGGGAAGGAAATGAAGGAGAAAGCGAAGGAATGGAAGAGGAAAGCTGAGAATGCTACAAAACCTGGTGGTACTTCTCATGTTCATTTTGACAACTTAGTCAGGTGCCTTACCGAACAGAAACATCATGACGGGTATTTGAAAATGTCCCAGATATTTTAGTTTCTTTTAGATAACAAGGGTAGTTGGGTTTTACCCAACTAATCCCATAGGCTTGAAGTTAATGGTTAGGAAAAAATCCAAAAGTCTTAAAAGGGCTTGAACTAGGGACCTTTGAAATACATCTATTTTCATACTCCGATATAATTGCCTCCTTAAACCACAGGTTCACAACACCCTGCTTCTTTTTCCTTTTCTCCGTTTCCCTTTTTTATCTTTTGAGAGGGTGTCGTGGTACAACAAGGGAAGGAGAAAAGTTGAAAAACGATAGGGTGGAAAAACAGAACTCAGTTTGCACATTGAAACATCTAAATTACAAAATCAAGTAAACAGCAATACAACAGGAGGATCTACAAAGGCTAATCAATAATCTCTGCAAATAACTAATACCGGAAAATGGTTGATTTGTACCTAACAATTCACAATTACACGCTATATAGTTACTTACTGTAGATAGTAGATAGCATGAGAGGCCCAAAAGGGCATAGGCGTCACACACATCTTCGTCAGACTATATAATCAGCAACCTGACACCATCGATTCAGTCAAGTTTCACCTCCAATAAAGGTTGCTTGTTCAGTGCAAGCAAATATAACATTAGATGCGAAAATGACCCTGGAAAATATACCTGATCAATTAGGATGTCTTTGCTGGAACAACTGCTTCTAGACTGAACAGAGTACAAGGATAAAATGACAAAGTAAAGAGTAGAATAGAAAAGAAAATAAACTAGACGTTGTTTTTGGACATACAATGATAAGTCGGACGAACTTTTGAGCTTGAATAAATCCATTTAGAACTCCTTTAAATAAGACCAAGGTTTGTGCCTCGTTAATCTGAGTCCCACTCTGAGCTGTCAGACTCATCATCACTAAATCCACACGAAGCTTCTGGGACCTTCAAAATAGATTAACAGAAGAAACAAACAATAAGAATGCAACTGATCATTTCGTAACTTGAGATACAACACAATAACTCCTCTCTGTCAGGGGGTGGGAGATGAAATGATGTCGTGTTAATGAGGTTGTTTCAAGTGCTCAATATTAATCAAACAATGATAACTAGATGTAAGCTGTATCCCTTTAATAAGAACCAAATAAGCAAGACATATGATATCCAACAGCTAAATGTAATAGCACAGAACATGTATCAGCAGGTTATAGTCATGACTTGAGAGAATCAATCCACATGTTCTCTCGAAACATAAGCAACCTCCAAGGAAAGAAAATCTCTGGTTAAAGCATAAAAATATGCCGAAAACGTACATAGTTAAAGCACAGTTTCCTTTTATTCTCATCTTAGTTGGAGGTGGTGTGAGATGTATTCCACCACCGCCTGAAACAACAGAAAGTAAAATAAAAATGAAGCATCACCAAAGTATAAGCCCACCAGTTAATGTGGTACAATTGCACAAGAAACGAGTGTACTGGGCTAAACTTCCCTTGCCACTTAATGAATAGACCAAATTCCTGATGACAGCAACCTTTTTTCCCAAAGAATGTACAGCTTTTATGTTAGGGGGTAGGGGGTGCAACTCATATATCCACTAAGCAGAGGGATCTTTAGAGGGGGGGGGGGGACAGTTCAAAATTTGCAACATGGAATAAGATGTACTGATCAAAAAAGCATGCCCATATTTTGGTTAGATGAAGCAAAGCGATGTAAACAAAGAATACCTGAGCATTATTAAAATTGACACCTCGACGAGGGACTGCCCTTGGTGTAGGTGTAACTGGTGAACTATTCAACATACCACCAAACTTGGTCAGCAAAGAAGTTACTTGTTGAAGTTGGAAACGCATTTCCTCCATCTGCTGTGACTGCACTCGCAACTGTCGGGATTGCATTTTCAGTTGCTGAGATTGCATCTGAAGTTGGGCTTGCATAAGTTCATTGGTCTCATTCATAGCTGTCACAGTGACGTTCAACCTCTCCACTTCTGCTGTGGTATCTGATACCATGTAGCCACTTCTCTTTGGCTCTCCTCCAACCCCATGCATCTTATTTCGTGAGCAATTCACAGCTTCTTTGGAAGTACCTGATGCCATGTATCCTTTCTTCCTCAACTCTTCTGCAACCCCAAATACCTTGGTTCGGTCAACTCCAAACCCATACCCGATTGGTCGTTGATATCTCTCATCATCCGAGTACATAAGCTCATTGAAGACCTGATTCTCAATGGCAGCACGCTGTGAGAGAGAGGAAGTAGAAGCACGTTGAGCAATAATTGCTTCTGCAGCATCCTATTAGGAGCCAAAAAAATGGTCAGCCACATAAAATCTCAGTGGAGATTCCAAAAAATTTATATACACCAAGCCACTAACACTCATACTATTTATTGGTTATCAGTCACAAATTTAGTATTTTGTACATCTAGTTACCCTTCATTTCAACTGAAGTATCCATATCTGATCCTTAGGCACTAAGATACAGCAAGTTAACTGGATATGTTCAATCTATGGATACTTTAAAGTAAGTCCAAAACCAAGGAAACATCCTTAAAAAATGAGTCAAATTCTTGGATCCACACCCGTAATCCTTGTCCCCAAGTCAGAGTAACATGACCGTGCATTGTGTTTGTCCAACAAATTCACATTTTTGAGCTCGGTATTAGAGTTATGCTGAGCTCCTCATTTAACAAGCATAAGTTAGGACCAGTTTGAATTCCACGGTTCCACCCCTACAACAACTAAATATTGACTCTGAGTCTCTGATTCACTCCATTAGTGTCTAGTCTGCAAGCTTTGGCAGTTCCTCTTTTCTTCGCCACAGGCAAAGATGCTTCTTCAAAATTACACTATCTACAGGTAGTAAAAAAATTTAAACAAAGGAACCCGGTAATGATATAGGACTCAGTTGAGAAGGTTTAAAATGGAGGCTCAATGGAAGTCAATATGCAAAAGACGCCTTACAGAATTACAGCTTTCTAAATGTTCATTCACCTCCTTTTTTATCTCTAATTGAGCTAAGGGTGTGCCATATAGGCCAAGGGTCATTTTGTATTTCTTTGGCTCTGGGGTCAGTGCAACTTATGTTATAAGAGCACTATTGTTAGCAATTAAAAAAGGGTAAAACAGTGCCCAGCAAAATAAAACCATAAAAATAAACGGATAAAAAGTACCCAAAAGTAAAATAAATAACTGCTACTGTTTATGGAATGGAACATCCCTGACACTTCCACAGCAGACATTGCCATCATGACAGAAGATCACCCAACTAATTTGCCTTTATCCTGTACATACTAATGGTCGCCTCTTCACATCATAGTATTGTCCTACACGTTAAAGATCTATATATTTAAACACTAATTTGATGAAAATTGATTAGTCATCATGTATGGACAAACGACGACGTCAGAGGATCATGTCTCTACTTCAAGCTCCGGCCCATTTCCCAGGCCGTATCACTAGTCGGCAATGAACAAAATCTCATTTTTGCCCCGTGCAAGTCAATTATGCTAGAATAGATTTGCTAGAAATAGATAGCTGATATACCAAGAATTCTTTGGATGTATTCTCTACATATGTCCCGTCTTTCCTTCGATGAGTTTGAACAAACCACTCTAAAGCTCTGGGCTCCCTTCCATGTGCCTTTTCCTGCCAGCAGCACCAATAAACCAAACCAAGAATCAGTGTCAAATCCTTTAGCATTTCATGATTTAGAGAATAACAAAAATCTTACAAATTCATCTCTCTTCTGAGCATAGCTCTTGGAACCTGTCGTGTGAAGATGTGATAGTGCAGCACGTGCTTCCCTCCCTTTTGTAGACAAGAACTGGTAGAAAAGATAATATTGGCAATTGATACACACAAAAAGAACCAAAAAGAAAAGCTTCTGAAAATTGCACAACCAAATCCAATTGAGACTCAACAATATTTAAGACATAAATAAATGTATATAAAGCTTCATTTCCTGACAAAAGTCTTAATGAACTACTGCACATCTGGAAGAAAAAGTGGCAGAAATGACAACAGAGAGATAAACTGTACCTCGCTCCTGTCTGAAAACCAGTACTGCACAAGTTTTGTCCACTGGCTTGGAAACACCCCTTTTGGCACAACACTAGCAACTTGTTCTTGTGTGCTATCAGGTTTTTTGTACTGCACCTTGAGCTCATATCTATAACTTCTCCATTTCTTTCCCACATGTTTCAGTATGCTTTTGTCAATTTCCTGTCGGTCAGGAAGAACGAACTTTTCCTACATCCACATCTCACATTAAAGACAGTAAGGTAAGACAAAGAAAAGATCAGAACATAAGTGAATAGCAACTGTCTAGTATAGGAGGCTTACCCGCACCAACAATATAATGTCGGCTTTACAACTTTTGTCCACCTTATGCCAATTTACTTCACCAATGGGACATAGCTCACCATTCTTTGCTATATCTCCAAGGAACTTCAGAAGGACATAACCCCCCTTCCTAACTGGTTGGTCTAATGCATTAAAAGCAACCACAAATCTCACTCCAGGTTTTAGAGCCCAAACATGCCGAGGAAGTATTTTGCCTCCCTTCTTTCCCCGTCTCCCTTCTAAATCTGTTCAAAAGTTTGACATATAAATATATCATGTTAAAAAGAAGAAAAAGCTCATATCTAGAAAAGAGATATGAAAACTCGTCCATGAGAAGACGATATCAGGTCTAAGGTTGTTGTATAGTCTACCAATCATCTATGAGAAGATGGAAACACAGAATTACCCGTCATCTCCACCAGCTCCATTTCATCAAATTCTATGTCATCAGTCCAATTAGGATGTTTTGAAGACCGGGCTAGTGAGAATCCTTGCTGCGCTGGTTCTTCATCATAGTCTCGGTCCAAAAGTGACCGTTTGTGTGAGGCCCTGAGTTGGTGCGGAGAGTCAGCAGGAGGTGATTGACTTGGTGGAGTTGTAAGAGGCTGTCTTCCGCCTGTACTTCTCTCGTTGTTTCCAGCATCATTAGCATCTGTAACTGTAGCTTGCGTTGGCTCAGTCCTTGCAGGAACTTCTGTCCAATGGTTGCAAAACGAACTGACCTGGGCTTCAGAAGCATGTGCCCCTCCCGCACCAACATCATTACCCTGGACCTGATGTGACCGTCTCCTTGAGGGCCTAAGTTGGCGAGGCGAGTCCGCAGTGAGTGGTTGACTTGGTGAAGGACGGACATGCACTCTTCTGCTTTTATTACTCTGGGTGGAAACGTCATCAACTGCATCAGTGGTTGTACCTTGACCATGTATTGGCTGGCTTATTGTATGTCTATCTGTAGCCATACTGACATTGCAGCTTGAACTGAGCCCGGTCTCTGGAGCTTGGGCTTCTCCATTAGCAACATCATTGATTACCTGGTTGACAATGTCTTCAACTGATTGGCTTGCCGTATCTCTAAGTTTGGAATGTGCTGTTCTGGATCGTTTACTTCGGAAACTCATGATTTGCTCATGTATAAATTTCTGCCAAAGATGCATCCACCAAAAGAATTAGATAAACACCTAAACTACTCCATGGGAGGTGTTGTTCAGAATTAATTTGAAGTATACAAGAAAACAGATATTCAAAAATTCAACACACAATAGATGTGTAACTCAAACTTAAACTATTAGCCATCAATCACCAAAATGACGGATTTAGCATCTAAGAAACACGTTAATATAGGCATTTCTAGAGTACATGACGGTGTCTTGGCGGGCATAAAGTCTTAATTTAACCTAAGTACTAACATTAGTATAATGTGAGTATTGAAAACAATTTATACCTTTCTTCGCCTTTTGGCTAAGATCAAGTGTAGTATTCAAAAAATTACAAGCAATACCACGAACTAGGGCTCCTCGTGATGATCCAACTACATTCAAGCTTCAATTCATTACCCTAACCATGTAATCACTTCAAACCCTAGCCAGAACTCTACACAAACTGACAACATCTTCAAACTCGTGGGACTCCATTTTGCTTTCCAAAATCACTCAATTGCTTCAATTTTCACCTCCCAAAACCCTATAAATGATGTCAATCGCTTCCTTCAAAACCCCTTCCAAATCCTCTCAAAACCCTAGACACTTAGAAACATACGATAACTCCATCACCTGATTCACGCACAAAAATCTGACACAAAACCCCTAAATTTCCCCATTGACTAAATCGACGAGTGAATAAAAACAAACTCTAGAATCAAATTAGGTGACGAGGGGAGAAAGTGAGAGAAGGGAGTAATTTACCTTGTGAAGTTGATGCGCAAATCTGTAAACCCTAAATCGGAAATTTCACCGGAGAATTTCCGGCAACGGTGATTTTGACTCCGATGAGTGACAAGTTGACTCTGACGAGTGACGACTGACGCTTAAAAAATGGATGAAAAGTGCGTCGCCCTTCTAAAAGGAATGTCGGTTTATCGGTTTATTCATTAACGCGTCGTTTTTGGCCTTTGACCTCGTACTTTGACCAGAAGACCGACGCATTTTGAATCATGGCATCATTTACTCATGCGACGGCCTAATTTTTCCTTTTGCGCCAAAAACAGTTAATTTTTCCCTCCATGTTGCATTGTCAAATTGCCCTTTTTACTATTTCTAGACAGAAAATTTTAACTGCAAGCAAACCAAGTACAGTAATGTTTATTTACCTTTAAACTACTATCAAGCTCTCCTGCTAGAGCTTGAAGCAGAGTAGTTAGTAGTTTTGCCTGATCCAGGAGGCCCAAGAAGCAACGTCATCCTGGGAAATGCCAAAGACTAACATAAGCGATTAATATAAGCAACAGTTTTGAGACCCTTGATCCTTGAGATAATTAAATAAGAAATCCAAGAGTATCACACCTTACTAATAGTGGCTAACTTTTGAGGACCTACTGCCTGGATTGTGTGGCAACAAGTGTTGTACAATGAAAGTATCACGTAACCTGCACATACGTGTAATTCCCTCCCGGGTTGGTACTCTTTCTTGCTAGAGACCCTGAGTAGTATACATAGATTAACATCAGCGTCAAATATGGCAAAACAGATTAAGCAAAACCTTACTGATAAGTACACAGTGGCAAACAGAACACCTTAACAGCCAAATACCAAATCTAAGTAGTAACTGATCAATGGAACGAGGAATTAAGGATTACATAGTGACCAATTCAATTTCCCACAAGCAGAGTGATCAATTCTAATTCCCACAAGACCGTATATGTTTCCCAAGTTTCCACCGAAACATATTCTCCCTGTGAGAGCTTGACGATGTTATTCTTGCGATCAATGACTTTCATGAACCCTTCTGGTTGCCACTTTCCAATGTCTCCTGAATCGAGAGAATAGAGAGACAACGATGATTTTGGATCTCAGGAAAGGAGTAAAAGAAAAATCAACCTGAATTGACCGAATTTAAAAAAGACAGAAGTGGCCAAACCAGTGTGGAACCATCCATCGACGATAACCTCATTGGTGAGATCTTCAGGTTTGTAATAACCTGTGAACAAGGCATTTCCTCTCTAAGTAAATTTCTCAACGCAGTTGAGTGCTGGAAAGAGCATCATATCCCATTTCAGAAACAGGTTCTAGGCAGATATCAACATTTGGTGCAGGTGGTCCAACTGTTTCAAGAATTGCCGTATCATTAGGCCGTGCAATGCATGACCCTGCACAGCTTTCAGTAAGACACACATACAAAAGAATAAAATAAATATAGTAAAAAAGCAAAAATAGGTAATTGAGACAACAATTCATGTAGGATGGAGTAGGAAGACAGCATACCATATCCTTGAAGAACATGAGCGCCTGTTACCACGCGTAAGAATGTTTCAACGCTGGGAGCA
>BSSO01000806.1:0-28514 GCA_030267885.1 Mesembryanthemum crystallinum
TGGAGGGGTATTATGGAGAGTAGTGTGGGTAAAATTTGGTTTGTAAACATTTGAAAAGTACAAAATTTTTGGTGGTTTGTAAACATTTGAAAAGTACGGAGGGAGTATGTAATGAAATGATGCTCTACATTAAATTTCCTTTTTTTTTTTTTTGGATAAGTATAGTCAATTTTCATTAAAATAAACTAGTATGTATAATAACATCATAGTTTGAACTATCCCACCTTCTAGGAAGGGTTTGATAGCACTCACCAAAAATCTTATTCTCAGGACTAGTTATAAAGATACATATTTCATGAATACATAACATACTCCTTATAATACATACACCTTAAATCAAATAAAATAAGGTGAAGATAAACAAAAAGGAGAATACTCCACCCACTTGGCTACGCCATCCAGTAGGCCACTTCTATGTACTATTACTCTAACTCTCCATATGACAGCAAGCAACACAATGTTGCCATTGAACTGCTTCATTTGACAAAGCCTCCAATCTTCTTCATAAATACTCTAGATGGGAAAGCATTTACTTTGATTTCGTGAAATACAGTCATCTTCAGCAATTCTATGCTCCATGTGTGATAAAAGGCAGCCCAAAAATGAGACAAATAACCTTCTTCCTTTTCTTTCTTGCACTACTCCAACAATGCTCTATACTCCTCATTTCTTGGCCGTTCACAGCCAAGCAACAAATTCCACCACCCGGTTAATTCATTGCTTGGCTAAACCATCAGCGATGCTGTTAGATCCTCGTTCTCAATGAATAATCTTCCAATGAGACCATTGGCTTAGATACATGTGTATTCGATTTAGTTCGAATCTTAAATGCCATGCTCCACATAAAAGGTTATTTATGACACAGGTTGTGCCAGGCGACCCACCTGTTGTGCAGCGTGCTAGAAGTTTCAGGAGGCATGGCCTATGGCACGGTAAGTAAGCCTCTTGACGTGTCGCCTCTTACCCACGATTGGCCCAGCAAACACGGTCCATGGTCATGTTTCGTGCCTAATGTAATTTTTCAAATATAATTTGTAGTATTATTTTCATTTTCGAATCGAAGTAGGGCCTATCGTGTCTCTCTAACTGTCCTTCCCAAAAATGTGGTACACGCACAACACACGGCCCACCACTTCATGCCACATGACGACCAAGGCCGCACCAAATTTTGCCGGATCACGGCACGACCCATGCAGTATTTGACAGGCCTAAAATCTCCTGAATCAACTATGAGCAACAAGAACCCAACCCCTTAAAGTTGAACCCCACAAAGGTGCGCATAACTGCATATTAGGAAAACCCCTAATTCTGAAAAACAGTGCTAGACCTCTCTTCTCTCATCTTTCAATCCTTTCGCAACTCACTGCAGAAAAAGGAGAGTAGGAGGACGAAGAACACACAATGGCGCCGATGAAGATCCAGAAGATCCTCCATTCTTACGAAGCCAATCAAATCTCCATTACCAACTCTCGTACGCTTCTTTGTTCTCTCTCCGTTTCTTTCCGTTTCTAACATCTTCTTCGTCTCATTCATTTATTTTTTTTTTTTTTTTTATTTTTTTTTTTTTTTATCGTAATTAGCTATTTCTCGGTAGAAATCTGAATGTTTAGGAGATTGACTATCTGGTTATTTATTTGACAGACGAATAAAAACTGTTTCTTTTGCCACTTTTAATTCATTGCACAGCACAAAATACGCTTTCGTAATCTCTCTAATATTACCAGCGCCTACTATAATCCATTTTATTTTCTCAATTTCTTCTGGGTTTATATTTAAAGGGATTGCGATTCATTGTTTTAAGAGATTGCCATCTACTTGTGGGTTTTTCATCTACAGTTAGGGTTTATCTATGTTAGATTCTACTCTTATGTGTAGTAAGTATGAAAAGGGATTCACTTAGCGATAAGAAAATCTAGCACATTTCTGTGTTCCTTTTACGGTGAAAATTCGCCTGATCTGGTAAAAATATTTGATTGATTTCGGTTTTGATTCCCAACCGTCAAAATGAGAGCATATATTATACTCTACCATTAAGGTCTTTGTCATCACAAGTTTGGGACAAGCAAAAAATGGTAGTGTACAGGCAAAATATAGTACCAATTTATAGGTTATCAATACTAATTTCATACATCAGGCGGACTGATATGATATTTTGCATTAAGGTTATGATATTTTTCGTTAAGGTATGATTCTTTTGAGCAGCATAGTGATTTGATTACTCCTCCGTCCCGTAATTAGCTTTCAAAAACACCATATTTTTTGTCCCAAAATTAGCTTTCAAAACCCATGAAATCCCATAACTTTTCTACAATACCCCTCAACTCACTCACAACTACAATAAAAAAAATATATACTCTCTCTCCAATCACTTTCTCTCTCCAATCACACTCTCTCTATTCACCTAAAATCTTGCACCATTTCCATTTCTGAAAGCTAATTTCGGGGCAGATGGAGTATTTTTTTTTTAATTTTTTGGTTATTGACTCCTTAAATGGTTGTATGATCGTATTATTGATTACTTCCTCCGTTCTTTAATTAAGATGACACATGCCATTTTTGTGTATTCCAAAAACAAGATGATACTTTTTATTTTGGCAAATTTTTAACAATGAAATGACCTTTATACCAAATTGATAATCTGCTTTAAGTTCTTATAATTAAAACAAAGGTAAAATGGAAAAAGTACCCTTCTTTTATCTCTCCTAAAATACTGTGTCAAATAATAACTGTCATCTTGTTTAAAGAACGGAGGGAGTAGTATAGATGCAATCACAAAGAACCTTTTTTTTTTCCCGCCCTATACTAATTTTTGGTTGCTAATGTAATATTTATTTCGTATACTCTATTGAGTGATCTTTATCATAGATATGCTGAACAATTAATATGCTGAACTCGCTTTGTGCAAGAGGAATTGTTGAGTATATAAGCAGTATTCAAACACGTTTCAATACTGTAGATTTACAATTTGTTGCAATAACTTTGATGGAAAGTTGTGCATTGATACAGATCTGAGGCACTTGGTTGCACGAAGGTACGGATAATGTAGGGTTTTTATGTATTTACCACTATAATTGGTACCAAAATAAAAGAAGAAAGATACATATACTATGCCCAAAGGAAGATATTTTGAGCTTTTTTGATGATTATTAATGTTATGGTTGATGATTACAGCTATCTTTTTCTATGTCTCCTTATTGAATTTCTAAAATTAAAGTTGCTGCTAGTGACAAAGAGTTGCAATGAGTGAGAGAAAACAAAACTTTGGAGTTTACATATAATGTCAGATGGTTCAATGCAAAGAGTAAGACATTTGCAGTGAGATGGAGAGTGTATTGTAAAGAGGCCTATGATCGTGACTTGGAGGGGTATACGCTATATGCCTATACCTACTCAAGAAGATGTAGATCTATATTATAATGATATGNAGAGTATTCGTTTGTGTTATGCATTTCGTTCTCACATAGTGAAGGTGTTGATGTGTAAATCTCAATAACTGCTTTCTCCATTAGGATCACACATTAGTGTTTTAAGCTACTTTGTTAAGTTGGTTTAGATTGGCCGGTGTATGGAAATGTGA
Organism: Mesembryanthemum crystallinum; assembly: GCA_030267885.1. Taxonomy (NCBI): domain Eukaryota; kingdom Viridiplantae; phylum Streptophyta; class Magnoliopsida; order Caryophyllales; family Aizoaceae; genus Mesembryanthemum; species Mesembryanthemum crystallinum. The sequence continues at coordinate 3,578 of BSSO01000806.1, forward strand.
GAACATTCAAATGACAAATTTATGTATTCAATTGTAGCTGAAAACACTTCCATTTGAACCATATGTAGCCAAAATAAAGCCTTAAAATTTTGTCTTTGGTCTCATAAGTTTAATATGACTTCTTTTCTTAGTCTAACATGTTATGTCTTCGGCTTGTTTCATTTCCAGGAATGGTTAGTAAGACCACAACAGAGCATATTAGTGATTTGCCCAGCAATGTAATATATGGGATCATGGAATGCTTGCCCCTCCAAGCTGCTGCAAAGATGAGTTTATTGTCAAAAAAATGGAGAGATGCTTGGCTAACACTTCCTTATCTTGTGCTTGATGCTCATTTCTTCAGAGATGTGCTTGGAAGGAAAAGATACGACATGCTTGAATTTGGTAGCCTTGTGAGTAACATACTTTTGGAACACAATGGCTCTATCCTCAAATTTGCAATTGACATTCCACCCCTTAAGCATGAACCAAATATTTATCAATGGGTATCATTTCTTGTTAGGAATGGTGTGACGGAATTCACTCTACACAACCATTACAAATCCCCTCTTAAGTTGCCCTTTTGCCTCTTTTCTTGTGCCAACTTGGCAAAGTTAAACCTCACTAACTGCATATTTCGTCCTCCCCATTCTTTCAATGGCTTTCGGAGTTTAATGAGCCTTGATCTTGCGAATGTCGCTTTCCAAGGGGACAGTTTTGAAGGCTTTGTTGCTAGTTGCCCACTTCTTGAGAAATTGAGCTTACAGAAGTGGACTGGCTTTGATCATTTAAACATCAATGCACCTAATCTCAAGTACTTAACGATCTCAGGCATATTCCAATCTATCTGTCTTGGTGGTTGTCATCTCTCGTCAGTTTCAATCATTTTGAAGGAAACAATGACTAATAATTGTAAGTACAAGACTCGAGAGTTGATCAAGTTTCTTGTGGGTTCATGTAAATTCGAAAAGCTTTGTTTTGGAGACTACTTTCTAAAGGTGAGGAATGGATGATGAATTTGAAGTGATTAGTTATTGCATCACAAATAGTAGTATGTCCCTCTCATCATTTTTCTTTGTATCCTCTGTCCCTCTAAAGTTTTTGGCTGCAGGTGGAATTGTAGAAATGCTTCCTGTGGCCTTCACCCATGTGAAAAACCTTATGCTGTCAACAAATTGTTCTGGTGATGAACTGTCATGCGCTATTGGCATAATGGAAAGCTGCCCTAATGTTGAGGAGCTGAATATCTCAGTAAGTGCCTTAATCTTGTAAAGAGTGCAAATTGCTCTCAAATCTCATACTATGTGAATGTGATTGGTTAATACCATTCTTGTAGCAGAAATGTCTTGTATTTGTGTAATGGAGAACGATTGTCTGCCATCATGACTATGAAGATATACTTTAGTTTACTAAATATTGAAAGGTCGCTCATGGCATAAAGACATTTCTTCCTCTCTTCCGACTTGCCCTCTGTTTTGTGTCTTTGCACGTGACCCTGGGATGGGGTGAGGAGTTGATTGCTTAGTAGTTAAAAGTCGTATATGAATGTTTGCTGCCAATTTTTTGATGTTGTCACAGAAGAATCCATGTACCGTCATGTATCATCATCCTGCAGTATATGCACACAGAATGTTTCATACCTTAATGACGTCATACTTGTGGATCATACGTTGCTATTGCCTTGACTGAGGTCTCTGGCTAATTTTCTTTTCAAGTGATAATCATTGAAGATGTAATATTTGACGTTTATAATAATTTCGCAGGTTACTAAGACTGCTGATGTTGACAAGTGCGACTTATTAGGTGATGATCTGTCCTTCAAATTTCTCCATCTTCGTGAGATTACTGTCCGACTTTGGAGTGGTTTAGAGGCAGAGCTCAAACTGATAGAGTTTCTGCTTGCGTGTTCCCCCGTTCTGGAAACTTTTTCTCTCGAGGTAAACAATAGATTTTACACAAGTGCGACTTCAGACCTGTCGAAGAGGTTGAAGCGGTTTCATAAGGCCTCTCAAAAGGTGATGGTGATGATTTCTAATACCAGCAGAGATGGTGACTGTGTTTCTGACTTTGATATGATTGGTTATTCCGATTCAGAATCGGAATCAGATTATCATGGGGAGTTTGTAGAGGGTGTTTGGTAGTTGTGAGGACTGGTGTTCAAGTGTTTTCTTTACGACTTTATTACTGATCTTTCTGAAGATGATATTCTCAGTAAACATTTCTACAAGGAAGTTACTACATAGTACTCCCCGCATACAGTAATGTGTCAATTCGCAAAGCTGTTTGTTGGCAGACCGTAAAAATCATTAAATCAGTCTCTCATTGAGGAATGAAGGGAAGAACTTATATATACTGATTAACAAGTAGCAACTTGCACTTAATAATTGAAGTGCCAAAAGACTCAAAGATCTCTTTTTTCTTTTTCTTTTTCTTTTTTTTTTCTTTTTCCCTGGTCAGAAAGCACCATTTCATTTCAAACCATGAGTTAGATGACGAATACGTTATGTCATTTATTTCTATGTCATAACTTTGCTACTCCAAGTTAGAGATCACCAGAGTGTCAATTTATGACACTTAGAAACCTCCCAAAGACAACGCATATGTCCGACCGCTAGAGTGTGGATTGGTGTTTTTTGGGTACGAGCCAGGTGATGTAAGGCAGTGAATTGCGGCAACAACCAACAAATTGCCATAACAGCCTCGATCTATGCATTTGACATTGATTTTGTCCATAACAATGACAGATCAGCCACCAATGGAATTTTCTGCTTCGGACGATGGTTGTCGCTAGCAGAATCGTGTTATTAGAGGCGGAGGGTTTGCTGCAAAATCGTTGGAGGAGGGTTTGCCCCAAATCGTTGGAGGAGGCCAGGAGGGTTTGCTGCGGAATCGTCCGTGGTGGTTGGGGAATTGTTTTATTTTTTTTATTTTTACTTTTTTTTTTTTTTTGAAATTTGTCATTTCTCATTTACTAAGAAGAAGGTGCAAGATCTCCCTCCTTCGTGGCCCACCTAATCTGGTGGGTGGTTAGCTGCTTTAGGGGTTGTGTGCCCTTAGACCGTTTCTTACTATTATGTTTACTAATTTATTTACATTGAATTGTATATTTACTTATTGTTAGTTTGTGTTTGGTTGTTAGGAGGAGTTAAAAATTTAACTGAAAATTAAAAGTAAATAAAAGTTGAAAATGTATTTGATTTTTCCAAACATAGCATTGGCATCGCCAGTGCCTCCCAACTCTCTTCTTCGCTGTGCGTATCACTTATAGGGATGGCAACAAGTCGAATTTGGGTCCAATCTATCTCGGTCCAAATCCAAATAATCCAACCCAACTCTATTTGGATTTGGATTTTCTTTTATCAGATTCCCGGTCCATCATATTCGAATCTTTTTGCATATCTTAGCATTGTTTTTATATGATTGAATAGGATAAAAACCTAATTTATTTATTAGGTCAGATTGTATTCGAATCGGATCTTACTTGAGATCCAAGTCGATTGGGTTTGAAGTGAGGTTTTCTTTAAATCATGCCCTACTCTCTCCGTCTCTCTTTCTCTCCATCCATCTCTTTAGCTTACTCATTCACCGCCAGTGACTAGAGCCCTACTGACGGATCATCCAGTGAAAGCGAAATCAGCAAAAGGTTAGGGTTTTTGCCTTTCTGTTACTAAATTCATTAAACTTTGAACTTTCTATGATCAATTTTGAGAAATTTTCCAATTGTCCACGATATAAATGGCCATTTTTTCTAATTGCTTAAATTTAATGTTTTTATGGTTGTTATAAGAACCCCTGCCAGTAGCTGATTCAATTTGCAGAGAGAAATTATGAAGAAGAACAAGGGATATAATTTGATATTTATTTATTTTTTTTGTAATTTTTTTTTTTTTTTTTGGTTCAGAAATGATTCTCTTAATTCATTTTTCTGTAAATCAATTTGCGTGAATGATGAACCATAAAAGCACACTTTTTTTTTTCCTGGATTCCTTTGAACAATTTCAAAATTTCAAAAGTTTATGCTTTCTGAATTTTTTTGAACAAAGATGAGACATGCTACTATTCTATTGGCAATGTAGTTATGCAACTGTGAAATGTATTTTGTTCATGACTTCATGCTTGCATGACCATCACAATTGACTGCTATGGATTGTGACTATATCAGCCACTGTGTCGTATCGGCTTCAACCAAAAGAAATTGTTCACTAAAGAGGTTGATGCGTCGTTCTTTCTTGCTATTGTAGATTTGTTCCTATAAGAGTTCCTAATACTAAATTTTGGCATTGATAATATAGCATTAGGGGCCCGTTTGGCCAAGTTTCTCCAACTTCTACTTTTCCTTTCACATTCCTTCTCCACCCACCCCTCCTCCTCCACCACTTTTGACTATTAAGAAGTTAAAAGTAGGAATTAAAACTTCTACTTCTACCCCTATATTAACATCATAGAAGTCAAAAGTGGAGGAATAAGGGATGGTGAAGAAGGAATGTGGAGGAGAAATAGAAGTTGGAAGAACTTTGGCCAAACGGGCCCTAAGTTTAGTTTAATTTCATGAGTGGGTGTTTAGTAATTCTGATTGATATTATTTTGGGTGGGGTGTTTATGCCTATGAGTTATGACTGAGCTTAAGGCCCCGTTTGGTTACCACTCTCAAGGTATCAACTATGGGTTTGACGATCGGCAAACCTATACCTGCTGTTTGGTTGCCCAAAACTCCACCGCCATACCGATAATGAATGGGTTTTCAAATCTTACCTCTCCCTTCGGTTTCAACCATGGGTATGAGGAATGAATCTAAATTCTTTGCCATCTTCAATCACCACCACCAACCAACTGCAATCTACCGCCGCCACCACCACCACCAACCACCTACAGATCTATCGCCACCGCCGCCACCACCATCGACGCAACTACCAGGCCACAACCCCACAACCATTGCCACACCCATTACACAAATAAGGAGAGAGATAAAAAGAGGAAACGAGAGAGACAATATAATCAGATCATGATTTTCTAGCAATTGGTTTTCCTCAATTGAGGGCTTGAAGTTGATGGTGACAGCGGTTGAGTGAGAGCACGGCAAAAATGGATTTGAAGCAAGTTGTTTTGTGCCATGATAAGATGATTCAATGAGGAGAGATAATGTGTGGGTTTGATTATAATAAAAAAATTGAAGCAAGTTATGTGAGAGAATGAAGAGAGGAAACTGGGAAAGGTGCGTTTTAATAATAATAATAATAATAATAATAATAATAATAATAATAATAATAATAATAATAATAATAAGTTGAAATATTAATGTAAAATAAAATGTTTTACTTCAATTGTTAAACCAAACACTTGGTATTAGGAATGGGATTTCAACCCCAAACCCCTATGGTATCCTTCCTCATTCCAACCCTATACCATCAAATGAACCAAACGCCACCTTAGATTTCTGTTTTTGCTCTTTGGTTTACTGCTTCACTGTATCTAATTACTTACTTGAAATTTTATAGTTCCAGAATGGGCGGTGAAAGGAGATCTAAGAGGAGAAAGTCCCTTGAAGTTTCTGCTGATTTAATTAGTGATTTGCCAAGGGGTGTCATAGATGGAATTATGGAACGTTTGCCCCTACTCGATGCTGCACGGATGTGCATTTTATCACATAAGTGGCAAGACATTTGGACTTCAACTCCGCAACTTGTGTTTGATGCTCAGTTTTTCTCAACTGTCATTAGGAAACAGCCTGTCCTTGAGAAACAGACTGCAATCCACAAATTTAAAAGCATCGTAACCAAGATTCTTCTGCAGCATGATGGTCCCATCCTCAAATTTTCTTTGTATGTTCCCTCGGTTCAATATTGCTCAGATATTTCTGAGTGGATATCTTTTCTTTCAAGAAGTGATGTTAGGGATTTCAGCCTACATACTAATGATAAGTCTGTTTTTAACTTGAGCTCACACCTCTTCTCCTGTATATGGCTGGAAAAACTGAGTCTTAAACGATGTATATTGAGGAGCCCTCCTAATTTTACGGGATTTAGGAAGCTTGTGAGCCTCCAGCTTCTCTACATCAGATTTACAGAGGACGCCCTCGAACATCTCATTAGCAGTTGTCCTTTACTGGAGAATTTAAGTTTAAAGAATTGTGCCGATATTAGGCATCTAAATATTGATGCTCCGAACCTCAGACACTTGATTGTTGTTGGGACATTTAAATCGCTTCATATTATAAATGCTGTGAATCTTATGTCAGCTTCAATTACTTCAGAGATGGTGGAAAACAGTTTGTATAAAACCAGTGCGAGAGATTTGATTGATGTTTTTGCAAATTCAACTAAACTTGACAAACTTTGTTTTGGAGGTCAGTTTTGTAAGGAAAGTGTAACTTGTCCAATTTTATTTATTTATTTATAACAAAAGCAAGAAAATTTCCTTATGCAGTCTATTTTGAATTGTTTTGGCTACAGGTGTTGTTCAAGGAAAGCCTACTTCTTAAGACGTTTGAGAGCGTAAGAAGTCTTAAGTTGTCATCCATTCATTTGGATCATTTGGATGGTTTTTCTTCTGCCGTTAAAGCTGTGCAGACTTGCCCTAACATTGAAACGCTTGATATCTCTGTAAGTTACTCACGAAAATAGTGGGACTTCTTGGAAATATCAAATGAAATTTGACTGTCAATATTTCTTTCATATGCGATGAACCAAATTCTGAAAATTTCAACATATTTGTTATTTTAGGTTATCACGAGCATTGATCTGGATACGCAGATGTTGGACTACAATCCTGACATAACATTACACCATCTTCGTTGTGCAAAGGTTGGCATTGCAGGAACTTCAGCTGTGGTGCTCAAGCTGATTGAGTTTTTACTTGCTTGCTCCCCTGTGCTTGAGTTATTATCAGTAGCATTTACTAGACGTATCGACCTGTCAACTCAATTGAAAGCATCCGAGCAGTTAAACCGTTTTCGTAGAGCTTCACCAAAGGTGGAAGTAACATGTCCTAGCCCTAAAATCTGTGATTTTTCAGACTCTGGCGATGATTCGGATACATCTTCTGATTCTGGTAGTGATTCAGATACCTCCTCTTCTGAGGATTCGGATTAACTACTACACCAATATTTTCTGCCATGGGCGAAGTTCAGGCTACTATTTTAATATTACGAGTGAGATTATGTTGTTTTAATATTACCAGTGAGATTATAATTACATTACCCTTTTAATTCAAAATCGTATTTTCTGCCAGTGTCCATCTCAACATATAATTTATTTGTATTTGAGCTGGTGACAAACAAATTTTAAGGTATCGATAATTTTATCAGCATGAATGTGACTGCTTGATATATAGTTACAAGAACAGAATTCAAAAAATTAATTTTATGTAAAAATTCCCAAAAGTGAATGGAATGGCTACCATTGTGCTAAAAGTTGACTTCTCAATGTTAATCAAAATAGAAATGACAAAATAGATGAGAACTATTGCCCAACATTACATGAATATAGGCATATAGCTATGCAACTACAACAAAAACTGACAATGAAGCATTATTTTCTTACGGCAGCTAAGACTACAGTACGTTACTCAATTCTGAATCACATTCAGCTGAATTTTGAACATTGCTAATGTGATTTAGATTTGTTCCATTGCGGTCAGTTAATTTTACCACTTGGCTTAACTAATTACTCTATACTCTGCTATTGGGTGGTCTGGTAATGTCCAATGTGCATACCTAGTCGTCACCTCTGTTTCGCAAAAACAGAGCAGAACCGCCTTCAAATGGGTGTTAGCTAGTCAGGAAATATTGGTTTTCAGCGTGCTGTGATTACCGCACAAGGCATATCAGCTTTTCCATTGTACAAAAAAATAAGCAAAGAAATCCCAAACAAAACTAGGAGGGTTATTGGGTTAAATTAGGCTAGGTTTGGCAATTAGTTGTAGCTGTGAGCTGTAGTTGTTGCTTCAAATCTTATTTGGTAGCTGAGAGAAAATGAACAAGTTGTAGCTTTGTCTCAAAATTAGAGAAAATAGAACAAGTTACAAGTTTTAAGCTGTAGTTTTTGTTCAAACCAAAAATAGCCTTAGTGAGGCAAGTTGTCTTCCAATTCCGAGCTCTACTCATCAGATCCCTCGAGTCTAGAATCAAATATGTGGAATAGTACCTTAAGGAGACAAGCTCTAGGCAACATATTATTGAGGCTTGTTTGCTGGGGCTTGCCAGAATCCTAGAGCAATTGTAGATAACTTCATGTTTATACCAGGGACAGAGTAACTAATATACATCATATGGAAGTGCAAAACCCATTATAGAAACCCATGGAAGAGTACATGAGGTCCTGTGGGCAAGCATTATTATTGAGCCGGATGTGCAAATAAAAGGAAAGCAACAAAGGAGCACAATCTAAAGGAATAAACTCCATGGTTATCAAACTTCGACCCTTAACGTAAGTAAAATAGAAAAACAAAAGGGAACCATTGCCCAACAATAAGGGTACGTTTGGTACGGCGGAAAATGTTTTCCGGGAAAATAATTTCTTCGTTTTCCCCTGTTTGGTTTCTATAGCAATGGAAATTGATTTTCATCAAGAAAATGATTTTCCTCAATCAGAGGAAATTGGTTTCTTTTTGGAAATGGCGGAAGTTCATTTTCTTTCTTGGAACATGCGAGGTATGCTCGACAAATTTCCAGTCCCATGGTCAGATTTGCTCCTCACTTTCTCTCTCTCCACCTCTAATTTACTGGTAGGATTTGAAGAATTCACCCCGCATTTTGAAAATTGTGGTTAGGAATCGAAATTTTTTCTTGCCAGATCTGAATTTGTTCTTGTGTTTGAAGTTCTTTTGATCCAGATTTATCGACGCCATTGCCACAAAATTTTGCAAATCTACGAACTCGACCATCTTTTTGAATATCTTGAATTTTCAATAGATTTGTAAGAGAGAGAAAAGAGATCAGATTGAGTTGATTATTTCCCAAATGTACTCAGCGTACAATTCGATTTGCTTGAATCTTCAACTTGTGTGGATTAGTCATGATTATGGGGGGCTTTTATGGGGAGGAGAGAGAATAGAATTGGGAGGAAACAAAAGTGGGAGGATATCGAGTGAGAGAGGGGATAGTACCATTGGTTTGGCTGACTTGAACAAAAGCATTTGATGAAATATGTGTTTTACAACCAAACAACGGAAATTAGGAAATGAATTGTGTTTTCCTTGGAAAATCATTTTCAATTGAAAACCATTTTCAGTTAAAAATATTTTCCTCCCTACCAAACAAAGCCTAAATGAATGTTGCTACGCTGCCTATGCAACTACTATAATTACTGACCATGTTGGAGACAGTGATACAAGTGAATTTAAGTGCATCATATAGCTAACATGTGCATTGTCAACTCGTCATCATGCACTTCTTCAAGGGGATAATGTCCGCAACCACTTGAAAAGAGATGGACAGATAGTATTGATCAGAAAGTGTTTCATGAGCATTATTTGCTTGCAGCTCCTTTATATGTAACAGATTTCAGATCATAGTAATAAACAATACCATGTAAGGGAAACAACTCAATGAAGTCAGATTTGAGCACCATGTAAGGGAAACAAACAAGCTCGGGGATATTTTGGCTAAAAATAGTCTTCGAAAGTGGTCTTTACAAAGTGATGTAATAAAATTTTCTAACCCCCCCTCATTTTGTAAAGTTCAGTATGAACATGATCTTGTAGGCAAAACATATGTGCGACCTTGTAAATCTTTTGTGAAGTAATGTGATTAACTCTCTCTTTCTGACCAAAAAAAAGTAGTAAACAATACCCACGTCTGAAAATAGGGGTGCATCGAGAACACTTCTCCTGAACAATAATTGCACCAAGCCTGCATTCTTAATCTGCACCCAGGAACCTGGCAGGTAGTAACCTGTTTTGTCGGCAACGGCTTGTCACTGATTTTTTCATTGCAACTGTTGATGCATGGATTTGTGATTCACTTGTGATTATAAATCCAAATTGACACCCTGCTACTTTTATCTGGAAGAGCCTTTGCTTCTTAACCGCCTGCTTTATCTTCTTTTCCATAGCACTTCCGAGTACCAAAGCTTGAAATTGCAACTAGCACCACTACAAGCCAATCTTACGAGAAGGACATCACCAGCCACACTTGAAGAAGAACAAAATGAAACAGAGCCACCACTACTGCTATGTGTTGCTTGAATTAAAAAGGGAGTTGCAGCTCATTACAATGGAAAATTTGCACCAGAAGGAAGCTCGGTTCAACACATTTGCATCAGGTGGCCACCCTCTCTTTGCATTTTGAAGCAATTTTGCACGCCAAACACCTGAATTTAGTCAAGTTCCACTTTTTTATCTTCAAAATCATGTGGGCCTTCAAAATTGTTGAGCAATCCGCAACATAAATGGATGAATGTGAAGTCAATAGAACCCCAATTACTTAGGGGTCATCTGCACAAACATTGAACACCACTGCTCGCTAAAATGTCCAAGAGAGCCTGAGCTGATTTGGGCACTTCATTAATGACTAGGATACTCCCATTCCCACTATCAAGCCATGTCCCTTCCAATTTAATTCTACACCCAAGCTATCCACATACCCCCCTTTTAAGCCCCGTCCTTCACCCACTTATCTGCAATTTCATTAGCTTCACGATTTCTATGTTGGAACTCCACTTTCTTTATCACCTTGAGGATATTATTTAGCTTATTCCAGTAAAATTTCATACTCCACGGACATTGTTTGCTATCTGTAATCCAAGACAAAGCATTCCTTGAATCCGACTCAACTATTTCTTTTGTACTGTTTCTTCTCCTTTGTTTTTTTTTTTTTTTTTTTTTTTTTTGGAACTAAGGTTTTTATCATGTGCATAATTTTGTTCATGAAACAGTCAATATGGACATAGATAATTCAAGTCTTAAGTAATGAAATTGGTATAGTTTAGAAGACACATAGTGGCTTGTTCACACCTCTAGAAATTCTACTTTAGAGTTTAATTTCATAAGCAAATTTATACAAGTTGTGTCAGTGTCAGTGTATGAGAACAACGCGTGTATACAATCAAGAAAGCGATATATTAAGCTTATATCTGTTCTAGTTTGGGTGCCAAAATCTATTTGTCATCCAAAGCCGCAACTAAGGGCAACCACAGAGCATTGTTAAGCTCTGAAGACATGGGTGATGAAACTGGAATTTCATCGCCTAGCGACTTACACCTGAATTGAAAAGCACATAGCACACCATCACTAAGCAAAACAATATTATAAATAGAATGACCATTGTTATCTTGTGGATATTTGTTTATACATAGGTAAAACCTAATCGAAAGAACTGATTAATTAGGCGAATAAAAGAGGTGATTCATAGAAACTGACCGCATGTTGACATTGGAAAAGATAGGTTTTTTGAGGACTCAAATAGCTGGCATCTATTTGTCCTGAATGTTCTTCAAGGGTGTGATGTTGTCAATTAACTCTGAAAGGTAACAGACATTTCTAGTAGTTGGAATGTTTGTTACTTGCCTGTATTCACCAGTAGCTAGATCAAAGATGTCGATAACCATAACCCCTCTTCCATCTCTAACACGTAGCGAGAAAACATGCCCAGAGTGACTACATATAACTCCTCCTCCATAACCTCCTAAGGCAGATGGGCAAGCAGTAACAAATTGTTTAGTCCATAACAATGGCGTGCCTTTGTCTGTCTGCTCCATTAATCTCCATAACTGAATCTCCTTATTATTAATAGGTAAAGAAGATGTAATCTCAAGCAATGAAACATGTCCCCCCATTTGACATAAAGACCGTCGACTATGCGTTTGTATTGGTGGATAGTTAATCATTTCAAACTTCTCATGCTCAACATCAAAAGCGAGTATACGATCTACATGAACAGAATGCAGATCGTGACACCAATATAGGATCCCTTTGAAACAAAGGGTACTTGTGGTACCAAACAGAATACAATAGAAGAAACTCTTATCAACTTTGGACATGTCCAATTGCCTCCATCTATATTCCTTGCCACCCACAGTTAATACATTAAGCCCTAATCGAGTGCCAACGACATCGTACCAAAAGTGAAGCACCTTATATTCCTCGTTAATGGGATCAAAGCCTAAGAAGCATACATGTTGACAGTTGCCGTACTTGGTTGGTGTTTCAGTGAGAAGCAGATTTTCGCCCGTGGTGAGATTACGAAGATACCCTATGTAGCTGCTGCTCATGACACGGTTGGAGTCGAGAATCTCATAAAAGCATATCGATCCATTGACTAAGTTGGTTATATATTTGGCGGCGTAGGGCATCACAAAGTGCTCTTCAAAGATCGTCCTCGTCTTCTCCAATTGGATATCGATGACACTGAAGGGTTCCCAGGCAACACTATTATAACTCTGTGTCAGATATGCAAGCCTGACAACACGATGATCTCGAATGTAGGAACGGGTACGATACATCTCGACAAAGACGGGATGGGTGATACGGGAAAACCAGTGTTTGGAGACGGACTTGAATCGCATAAGAGACTTGACTGGAAGCCTTGAAAGCAGTTCCATCATCAAGTCAAGGGGCATCTCATCATCTTTATGAAAACTGCTTTGAAGTCTCCTCATTCTCGTTGGTATGAACTGTACTACAAAACCCTAGACGCCAATTTCTTCGTTGGGTGAAAGTCCTTTGGATGTGATGTTGCCGAAAGTTGGTTTTGGTGTGTGCGGTGATATGAGACGCTTAAAGGATCTTTTCAATCGGAGGCGAGGCCGTATAAATTTAAAAAAATAGGAAAATTTGATATAACAAAATCCACTTGATAAGCCTGGACTCAAATGGATTTGGAAAGTTCCCGCCATCCCAAAAATCGAAACTTTTGTTTGGCTAGCTTCATAAGATAAAATTGCACACCAGAAACTGTTAGCAACTAGAAACATTAGAACTGATGCTTTTTGCAAATGCTATGCTAATTCTGTGGAAGATTCTATTCATGTGCTTAGAGATTGTGTGATTGCAAAAGAGATGTGGGGTAACTTCCCAATCACTGATACCTTCTTTAGTCTCCCTCTCCACTTGTGGCTCAAATCTAACCTTACCCTTACCAAAACTCTCCTCAACAATCTACCTTGGAATGTTTTGTTTGCCTTCACTCTTTGGTACATTTGGAAGCATAGGAACCTTAAGAGTGTTTGAAAACAAATTTCCACCCTTGGTCTCTTGGTTCAAAAACTGTGTTTTCAGTGCTGGGGAACTTTGGAGTTCTCTGCCTATTGTTACTGGGAACAGGAAGCAAGAAATTTTTGTCTCATGGATACCGGCCACTTGGAAATGGATGGATAAGACTTGATACCGATGGCTCAAAAATAGGAAAAGAAGGATGGGCAGGTGCTGCAGGGATTTTTAGAGATGGAAGAGGAGGATGGAAGCTGAGTTACCAAAAGCATTTGGGCATGAAGGATATAATGAGTGCTGAGCTATGGGCAATCAAGGAGGGGCTACGAATTGCTAAAGAAAACAGCTGGGAGAAGATCCAAATACACTCGGACTCTTTGACTACTGTCAACATCATTAACAATGGCTATGACAGGAAAAACTGCCTCACTAATTTAATACATCAATGCAGGGAGCTCGGGAAACAGCTGGAAGAGGTTAAGATTTTGCATTAGTTCAGAGAATCGAACAAGGTGGCGGATATTCTAGCCAAGGAAGCAGCTTTGGGGAAAGAGGAATTTATGAATAATGTGTTATGTAATGAAGTTAAATACTCTTGTAAGGAAGTAATCAGGCCTAACATTCAAGGAATATCCTTCCCTAGGATGTGTGCTATAAGCTAACTCTATCTTTCTGTTCTTACTAATCGAAAAAAAAAAATATATAAATAATCCAAATTTGGGCCATAAGATAAATATAATCCCAAAATGGAAAATTTACACCAATAACCCCAACTTAGCATTTTTGTCACAAAAATGGTACCCAACTAATGTGTCATCAGCCATGATATTATCAATTTCCCAAGGACTGTGTGACTCTTCCCCGGTGGCTTTTATACCCAATGACGGACCTACACTATGCCAAGGGGTAGCATAAGCACCCATCACTTGGATGGGAAACAAATTACATTCCTTTTGTAAAATAAATTTTTATATTAATGTTTAAAATATCTTTCAAGTGCAAAAGAAAGTGCACCAACTTGAAATTTTTTTTGGATCCACCATTGTTTATAACTGTCATATTATCTCCCTCAATAGTAACCATTCATATGGTGGATAGAGTAAAAACTATTTTGCTTCCACCTAGCCTTATGCAGATACTAAAATATATGCAGTATTCACATCATCGGGCCAAAATGCCAGATGGGCATTTAAAAAATACCCTTATTTCCATATTGGTATTTACAAATACTCCGGCGACAATACGGTATTTAAAATGACAGATTTGCGCACTTGAGTATTAAAAGCGAAATTCGATAAAAATCTCCGGCGAATATTTGTTTAAAATAATTATTTATCTTATAAAATCCCCAAAGTATTTGCCCCCTTCACTTTAATAACCTTTTGAAACTATTTTATGGCGGAGAAAATTGAAGAAAATAGGAAAAACATATTTAAAAAGTACGCATTGCCGGAAATTCTCGCCGGAATCCCAGTTTTTGGAATAAAGTGCGCAAATCAGTCATTTTAAATACCCTAATGTCGTCGGAGTTTTTTTTAAATACCAATGTGTCAATATGGGTATGTTTTTAATATCCATTTGGCATTTCGGCCCACATCACCTTCTGTTCTCAAGATAGCTAGCTAATCATTGCGCTTTTTTGAATTGATACAAGTGAATCAAATCTTTCTCCTCAATTTATGAGGATCTACCAGGAGAGATCAAACAGTCTAACATAAGTGCATATTTTTAGTGCATGTATAACCTCCACTTTCACTTGTAACTACTAACTTCCATGGGTTGATCAACATCCTCGCATTTTAACTTCCCCGCTCATGAGACATGGAAAGTTGCTTACCTAGCCTAGAGGGACTATATAAGTGGAACTTCAATTCCCATGCTCCTCCCACACACCCAAATTACACATTTGTCCTCTGAAAGTTAATTATTAGATAAATAGATGGTATTATTTTTGTCATTTTATCAACCAAACAAGACAATAGTTACTTGGATTTGCAACAACCATATGTGATTTAAATTTCCACTGATTTAGAACTTACGTAGGAAGTTGACTCCAAACAAACTAAACGAGGCCTTTATTTAAGGAAAATTCTTGTCACAGACGTAACGTGTCTCATCGAATTATTAGATTAGACGCATGAATAATAAGGGTTTGTGGGATGAGCCTAAATCCACTTATTGAAATTGGGTTAAGTAGTGGCTTCACTGAGACTAGTCTCATTAGAGACAAGTTGTTTATTTAATTAGTAATTTAATTGTTATCATGTATTTTTTAAAATGTTTTAGCCATATAGAGGCTACAAAGAGCAACTTTGGCTACCACAGTATACCACCTATGGCAGGAGAGAAATAAGAGATTGTTCAAAAATGCAAGCAGTAGAACACAACAGATAGCACGCACTATTCAGTACAGCTTGTATTTTAGATATTACAATTTCAGCTCTTAGATATATCAACTAGATACTAATTTCTTGATGTACAAATAGGATTTACTGCTTTTTTTGTAAATCTCATAATTTTGAGGTTTACCCGGTTTCAGAGCGTATCGCCATGGCATCCGTTTGGTGAATGGAATATAGTTTACCATTTTCTAAAATGTTTTAGTCAGATCGTAATCCCTGTAGAATAATTATTGTAAAATTCCTTGGGCGTCATTTCAACCTCCTTTGCATAGAAACAAAAGCCTAAACTTAGAAAGAAACTGTCAGTGATTTTTTAGCCTCACAAGAATTCACCCAATTATGTCACACAAGCAAGTGCCTGATTTCTTTTGAGAGTGTTATATTTGGGGGAGGAGGACCAAATTTTGTTAAATCTAACTTTTCATGCAATCAAATGAGATTTAGTGGACTTTGTAAATTACATTTGAAAGTTTGCATACAATCAAATGAGATTTAGTGGACTTGCTAAATTACAGTTTTAGAGATCTAGAATCAATAAAATTTTGTACTACATGGCAATAACTCACATAAGCTCACCAATTTCAGAGCAAAAGATAATTTTTTTCCACAAAAAAGAAAAGCATCAAAGCCTTTGATAGATTATTACTTTTTCTGAACAAATCAAAATTTGGTTTGTACACATATAACTAGAATCAAAGTTATTGCTATTATGGCATTATATAATTCTAGATTTCTCTCACTATTTCACCTTTATTGTTGGGTTCATTACTGATATACTCCCTTCGTCGCTTTTACAGTGGTACTTTAAAGGATAACAATTAAGCTTAATAAGTTTCGTTCCATAATTCAGATTTAATGGAGGGATAAAGGGAATATATCGATCATATCTACCCTAAAATATTAACTCAAATTATTGCAATACGTCTTAACTTTGATTTACATCGAGTAAATCCTCCGAAATTGCGATTAAAATAATAACAAATCAATAAATTATATTAAGGCAAGTCAAAATCAACTTTGTTTCGACACACCCGTTATTATTTAATGCACATGCCTTAGTGTGTTTAGGTGGGTCTATATATAATTATCCCGTAGTTATTCTTATAAACCAGTAGAAAAAGATCAAATTGCGGAGGCTGTCTCTTCATAAATTTAGGCTTTAGTTATTATTTCTCAAACCTTCAACTACATCAAAAGATGTGTGGTAGAGAAGTATCACTGGGAGCATTAAGGAACAAGAGCATTGATGCCAAAGTTCGAGTTTTGGTAATAGATGATGACTCAACATGTTTGAATGTTATTGCAGGAATGCTCAAGCTTTTTGGTTATGAGGGTAATTAATCAAACGTGCATCATTCTTCTTCGCTTCTTTGAAATGTCATTTTTTCAATATTTATTTGTATAAATTTTTGCCTTCTAGAATTTTTTTTTTTTTTTGGGTAACAAAAGTGCATTGAAGTAATAATTTAAGGGCCTAACATCAGTTGCAGAATTCTCTGCACATAAATTGGCACTCAGTGCCATTACATGATCCAAGTTAAGTAGTTCATAACATTCAAAAGGTGCGCGAATCAAGTACAAAACATTCATTCGAAATCTGGTTCTTTGCAATCTTTGCCAAACAGTCAGCTACTTTGTTCTTCTCCATTTTATATCAAAGATTGATAGAGATTTTTTTCCACAGGATGACTTTGATTTTATAAACTTTCATTTTTTTTTAACTGCATGAATCATTATTATAATTAACAATAATTAACACATTGTATCCAAGAAACTTGTTAAATCATGATGATTTTTAGTATTGTATTCATTGTGTATTGTGTTTTGGCATTTGTATGTCTATCCATTTGTTGATTTGGTCAGTTAAGTATCCACCCAAGAAATGCGATCAAATCGAAATTTCTTGTTATGGGAACTTCTCCACACATTATACTTCATGCTTATAGTATCCACCTAAGTATAATTAAGTTTGTTTGTTTTTTATTTTTTATTTTATTTTTTTAAATTATGATGTTACAGTTGCTACAACACAAAATCCTTTAGAGGCCATATCAACCATGTACAAGAAACCTCACATATTCGACCTCGTTTTATCTGATGTACACATGCCACTCATGAATGGCATTGAGCTTCAGAGACATATACAGAAGGAGTTTAAAATTCCTGTGATCTGTAAGAATTTGTTATGCATTTATTTCTCTTTTTCCCATTTTCATAATTACGTTAATTACATTGTCATTAATCACTCTCCGTGTATGTATGTATAGTGATGTCTGGTGATGAACAGAGGAGCACTGTTATGCAAGGCCTTAACCAAGGGGTGGAATATTTCATTCTTAAGCCACCAAAGGTTCATGAACTTGAGAATCTTTGGCAATATGCGATTTCCAACAATCAAGGTGAAAAAGCTGGTGAGTCAATTGAAAGGTCCATAAGTTGCATGGGAATGCTAGTTAGGAGCCCAAATAATGATGATGAGGCGCACTCTTTGTCGTCATCGAAAACTGAAGAGAACTTATGTTTGAACTATCATGATAAACAAAATAGAGTTCCAAAAGATGTGGAAGACGTTGAGATTGACAGCAAAAGTGTCTCTGCTACTAACTCTAAAAAGCCAAAGAGGCTCGTCTGGACAGCAGCGTTACATAACAGGTTCCTGGATGCAGTAAATATTATGGGCATTGATAGTAAGTGAATTGACTCTTGCTAGTCTATCTAGTAATTATCTTTACCTACCATAGTTGCTAGTTTATCTAGCAATTAACGCTTTTTGATCATTCAACTTAAAAATAATGCAGACGCTGTTCCAGCAAAGATACTAGAGTACATGAATGTTCCGGGATTGACGCGAGTAAACGTAGCTAGCCACTTGCAGGTAAATATTCTTTCTGCCACGTTTAAAAAAAAATGAATTGTGTTTGAATGCTTGTTATTATTCCATTGTTTTTAATCATGCTCTTTATATACAGACACACTTCATACATATTATCTAACTTGTACTAGTATTTTGATTTAAAAAAAAAAAACTTGTACTCACTATAGTATAGTTGTGTTGACATAAGAAAAAGAAAATTATAGCTAGCTACTATGTTTAACGTATAGATATGAACTTAATTAGCATTAAGCTAGCTATAATTTCATCATATTTACTTAATTATTAGCAACGTAAGTCATCATTTTTACGCTGCTCCTCTTTCCGTTCTGTCTTTTATATTTACCTATTTAATTAAACAAGCTAAGTATATCAGTTTCATAACTCCAAGTCCAATCTCTCTAGATGCTCAAACAAGAGGAGGGTAACATAGATTTAAATATGTGCAGTTCTAAGTTATTATCATCGCTCTGATAATCTATACCGTATATTGATATTGCAGAAGTATCGTATCTATTCAAGAAAACGCCAGGAGAAAAAAAACTTAATGGAAGATGGGAGGCCCTTCAGCTCAGCCTTTTCCTGGAGTGAATTCCCATCCTTGCCTACTAACAACTTCCTGCTCAACTTTTCAAATGCAATGAATCAAATGCAACCACAACCTATGCAACAACCACCAGCTATGCCATTTCTCAACATTCCTATTTTTGCTGGATCCCAAATACTGTTGAACAACACTCAAGCAAACAACATTGTTAATCCGATGAGCAACATTGGTGGAAGCGCTGTCAATGATCAGTCATCTTATTTTACTAATCAGATGAACACTCAAGGAAGTTCGATTCTTGGTGGACAAAACAGCTTCAACAGTAATACTACTGGTTCTAACAACCAAGTAGTTCATAATCTGGCAAACATAGGGGGTTTAGAAACTGTTGCAATGCAGTCTTTGTCATCAAATCAGCTACCTCCCTCACATGTTAACTACCAACAGGGAACCACAATGCCTACCCAAATGGGATCTGTTTTTGGGCAGTCAAGTGGGTGCCAAGCTGCTGGTGGATTGTCGACTGTTGGATTTTGGGATGATATCCCTCTTGCAGATGGTGAATTTTGGAATCTCCCTTTACCTGAAGCGGATCGTGGTTCTTCGACTTTCAATAACAATGGTGTTGCCCTACTGGACGATAACAATTTCAATTGTAACAATATTCAACAAGGAATCAACCAGCTGCAACTACAAGAGTCCCTTGTTACTGCTAATGTTGACCCTATTGCTGAGAATAATCAAGTTGTTGTTGAGCAACAAGCTGTGAACACGTCCAATTTGGACAATAACATTATCCCTGTTGCTCAACAGGTGCCTGTTGTTGAAAACAATGTTAATGACACCATTCAAGTTACAGAGCCAATCGAACCTAATAATCAGGTAAATATTAACTAAACCTCGTGTCTTTGTCTATGCCTATTGGAAGGTATCATTGCCTCATTTATATTATATTATGTTTGGATGTTGGATTTTTTTTGGTCAGAAAGAGGCATTAATTCATTACGTCATAAAAGTTTTACATAAACGAGCATAAGTCTTCCCAAAGAGGTCATCCTCATATTGGGCTCTACATATGTTAGGAATATTAGCATGTTTAATTACATCAACACATAAAAGACCAGTTTCCCAGACAGTTTTTTGCCAAAATATCCACAATCTTGTTGCTTTCTCGTGGCTTGTACTCGATGTGTACCTCCTCAAGCTGTAGTTGGAGCATCCTGCAATCGTTCAGAAGGTTGAACATATTAGATAATGGTGATATCTCCTTGTTGAGTAATCCTGCTGCTGATGCAATCAGTATTAATGGCCAGCTTCATCCATTTCATCTCAACTGCAAGCTGCAGCCCTGTCCTTATGCTCAACATTTCTGCCATGCCTACATCAATTGCTTTAGCCCGCTGCTGATAACTCAAGAGCCAATGTCCTCGGTCATCTCTGAATACTCCAGCTAAACCTGTATTGTTAGATATAGAGGAGAAAGCTCCATCCGTGTTTAGCTTGATCCAACCTTGTTGTGGGGGTGTCCAGCCCACTTGGACAGTATTGGGGGTGGTAGAGGGTTTGAGTGCATGTTGGATTTGAAATCCAAATTTCATTTAAAATTTTGGCCATTACACCAAGTATGATAGTGCTTTAAAGCAAACATTTTTTTTTTTTTTTTGGAAGAAATGCATCATTTTATTGAACAAGGCTCATTAGAATCAATAATTTCTCAATAAATTCTTTTTGTACATCAAAATTTAATCATCTTTTTATGACATTGTAGGAGATGTCAAACTTTGACTGGGTGTGTGGATTACCCTCTGACTACCAAGATATTACTTCACTACTGGACCAGGATGACATATCCCTGGTACATCTAGATCTACTTCTACAATTTCTTTGTTTACTGCTTTTCACTCTATGATCTATGAATTGAATGCATATTTTAGTCTCGATCATCATGTTTGAGCTTTAGCAGTAACACTGTACACTGATGATATAATTGTTGGATTGTAATTTGCAGGATGGATTTGAAGACCTCATTGCCCTTTTTTCAAGCAATGATGCCAATAATGGGAACAACAATCAAACGCCATGAAAAACATTATCTACCTATATTTGTCCTCGATTATGGGTGTATACATAGTAATAAAATCCTACTCGATGTATATATAGTAATAAAGTAGAACAAGATCTATATATAAGTGAATAAATGATCTTAGCCAGCCGAGTATGTTCCTATTTATGTTCAATTTAGCCAAACTTGAATACAAAACTTTGTTCAAGCTTAGCTTCTTTATTCGAGCTGCATATGGTCGGTCAATCTCGAGGTCCCAAATAAGTGGTGTTCAATCCACAGTTGAAGCGTGAATTTGATTAAAACATTCGCGTTGAAGCTAAGGGAGTGTTAGAAATATTTGAGGACTACAATTGCATAATATAGTATAACCATATAGATCTCTTGTACACTTCTAATGGTTTTAGTTTCTAAAAAAAATTAAAACTGAATTCTAAAAACAACTCCAAACTTTGGCCTGATCTGGTACGGCATGTGGCAAATTGCGTGATAAATACTTTTAATCACACTTATATCTCGTTATACGACAATTAGACTTGAAACGAATGCACACGACACTCTCTCGAAACTTCAATCTAAAGCAATTACCAAATCTCAAAACTTCAACATAATTTCTACTGTTGTTACTTGTTAGCTTAAAATCAGCTATTTAGACATTGGATACATGTTTCTTATCAATTTATTCCCTAAACCTTGCTAATTTCAACTGCTGTTACCCAGTGATGAAAGACTTAGCTTGTATACTCCCAAGAAGTAAGTTATCTCCTTACCATATTGTCCAGCAAGAAACCATGAAATGTGAATAATATATTATAGCTTAGAGGACTCTAGTATTAGTTGTAAGATAATTTGTCAGCATTGTGAACTGAAACTTTATTGGACTGCCAAAGAAATTGAAGAATAACCAGACTTCCAGATTATTGAGATCCAATAGATTGCGCAAACTGTCTAATGGAAT
Organism: Mesembryanthemum crystallinum; assembly: GCA_030267885.1. Lineage (NCBI taxonomy): Eukaryota > Viridiplantae > Streptophyta > Magnoliopsida > Caryophyllales > Aizoaceae > Mesembryanthemum > Mesembryanthemum crystallinum. The sequence goes on from BSSO01000806.1 coordinate 25,541, forward strand.
ATCCTATTTGCTAATTGATGATCCGACACATCGTTTTCCTTGCCATATCACCTCTGTTTCATGTCATTGACAGAATATATATGCAAAAGCCATCTGAAATCTCTGCTCCGTTTTCTCTCTTCAAAGTTCAAACAACTTCAACAAGACCCACTTCTTTGCGACTGCTGTCTACTGTAGCTTTTCTTCCTTGTTGGTGAAATTATTGCTGCTGTCTAGGTAAATTTGAGTACAGTGAGTTGGTTCTGTTCATATATAACCATAGGTTCTGAAAAAGTTGTAACAAAAAAAGCTCGGTCATGAGCAACAAGACAATAAGGATGAATCTTTTTCTGATTTCTCTGTCTATGTAATGTGAAGGCATGTGTATTATGGAAATTTGATCAACAACTAAACAATATTTCAGAATTCATATGCCCAAATGATCTGGCTACCCTTTTCAGCTCTGAATGTATTTCATAATTTCACGAGCTAAACAGATAAGTATCATCCAGTAATAAGCCAACGATGATTATTGCAAATACATTTGATCATTGGAGATCAGTCTTTGATCTATCCCCCAGACACATTCGAGCACAATTTAGTGAATAATTTCCCAATGTATATTTATGGTGTAATTCATATTGATATCCAGAAACAAAAACAACAGTGTATATCTGAAGGAACCAACCAGGAGATATAAAATGGGAACAAGCTATCATTTTATAAACTCAAAGTTGTACGCAAAATTACAAATGATCTTGTGAGCTCTTTCAGAAAATTCTTGGAAAATTCTTTCGTTTGTCGTACAGTACATATTTGATGGTTTTCATCAAGTAAGCACTAAAAGAGAAAATGCAAAATCGGCGCTGACTTAATACTCAATAAACACAGACATTCTGAATGAGAATCGTTAACATAGACAGATGAGGTAGCAGGGAAAATAAACAAATGTGAAGATAGATATCCAATATAAGTGCATGCATTAATAACCTGGCATCTATGAGTAATATTCCATACTGTACAGTATGTATACTCCATAACTAAACAATTCTAGTGGCTGCGCATATTCCTCAGAGGAGTCGCAAATAAGTAAGAGCTAATTTCAAGCAATTATCACTAATAGCAATCCCTAGTGCGTCACATGCTTACATGTCTCTTCGATCAATGTTCTTCAAAGGGATGATGTTCTCAACCAGCTTTGATGGGAAAAATCCTCTTCCAGGCGTCAAAGTTCCTTCAGCATTAACTATGAGCTTATTGTATTCACCCGTTTCTAGTATATAGCAGTCAATAATGACCTGGTTTGGAATTCGCAAGCCACACACAAAAGTCACTAGACCAATACTACTGCACCATCCGTGTATCCCTTTATATTCTTTGCAGAGAGGTAAAGAAATAACCTCTTTAGTCCAAACTGGCTTGTGCTCGTCTTTCCAATCTACTAGTCTCCACAAAGTAATCATATTCCAATCTTGGGAAAGAAATCCGTGGTAAGGACCAAATGGAGTTATGACTAGTGAAAGATGTCCATGGAGTAGCGTTAGTTGTATAGTAGACATGTTAGACTTTTCTTCTGGTGGGTGGTTGATAAAATCGAACTGATCATGCTCAACATCAAATCTTACTATGATCCTTTCCTCCTTAAGTGAACTATATAAATTCCAATATAGGAAACCGTCATTGTACAAGTCAGCAGTCCAATAACAATAATCACAAATAATGTCAGGTGATATGTTGATCGTCCTCCATCTATTTTCATTGCCACCACCTAAGGTGAACACTTCACAATAGCAATCACAATCGTCGAAACTAATAACCGTAGGCCACCGAATGTGAAGCACCTTATATACCTTGTTTATAGGATAAAACCCCAAGTTGCAACTACTCTCAAAGAGGGTATTGGCACTTGCTAGAGGAGGAGATGGGAGAGGCAGATTCTCACGAGTGGCGAAGTTATAGACGGAGACGCATATCCTCTAGATGGTAGAAGCATATTAATCCATTGACAATATTTGATACGCAGTTGGTGGTGCGAGGCAGTGAGGGGTTGTAAATGCTCGATATGGGGTCCTTCCTTTTCCAATCGATCATCAAGAAACGACGGTCCCAACTGCAGGGTTCTGTATAGTAGTTCACGGGGAGTTTTACAAGGACCTCACCGCCTTGTCGGACATAGGAACGGGTATGATGCATCTCTACAAAGATGGGGTGGGTGATGAGGGAAAACCAGTGTTTGGAGACGGACTTGAATCGCATAAGAGACTTGCCCGGAAGCCATGAAAGCACTTCCATAATCAAATCAAGGGGCATCTCATCGTTATGAATTGACATTACTATCTACCTATAAAACTAGAACCCAATTTCTTCTCCTCGTGAATCTCTTCGATAAGTTATGGCCGATTTTTAGGTTGTGCGGTGATATGTGGGTAAAAGTGGCTTTGCGGCTCTTTTCAAATGGAAGCCTGATAGAGGACTTAAAGCAGCACTTCCTCAAAGATACAAATACCTACTTTATAGGTTTCCTTGACTGACCTAGAACAGTTTTTTATAAAAAGAGTTAATCTTTCATACACCTACTGTGTACTGTGTAGTGTATATATATACAGGTGAAATCCTTTTGAGTAAATAGATAATTTCTCTCGGAAAAAATTTGGTGGTGTTCAGTCCTACGTGGACACTATGAGAAGCTCTTTAATACGTACCAACCCAATACGAGAATTTGCTTATTTTTTTACAAAAAGATTCACGGTCGAATCTACTTTTTTTATTATTATTATTAAAGAAAGGGACAAGTTAATATAGAAACAGCTTGTCTTATATTAGACGCGTCTCAACAAAGATAATTGATGAGACGCCCTTAAAAAGATGAGTTTTTGCTAGAAAAGGGTAAGTTTTTACTAAAAAAAAAAAAGTAAGTTTGTACATAATATGTTTTATCATATTAGCAAACGCTTTCATGGTTTGTAAGAAAATGGTGAGTTTTATCATATAAAAG
>BSSO01000807.1:0-28509 GCA_030267885.1 Mesembryanthemum crystallinum
CTCTATATAAGACTCCTACCCTAATAACGAGAAAGGGCCGGGGTGGAGGGGGGGGGGGGGGGTTGCAGACACAAACAACGAACACCACATAGAAATGTAAGACAACGGCACAAATTCTAGCAGAGGGATCAGGCATAAAAAAATTGTACCTTTAGCTTTTGTCCTATATCTCTTTCAAGAACCAGTCCAGCTTTGACATATGCATCAATTATGACTTCTATCAAAAGCTTAGGAAATACAAAAACTCTTCAATCGCTAAGCCAAAAATATTAAGAATCAGTGCCGGCTCTCTCATGCATAAAACTTAATCTGAAGGAAAGGGAACAATAATCAAAACAAAGAACTAACAGTGATAGGATACGACATGCGCGTGAAAGTCGGTCCTCATTGCCTATTTCTTCAACAGGAGCATAAAGAACATGAGCCTTGGCCCTGGATCCTTTCATGCAATCCTGAAGCACACCAGGTTTACTCACTAAATTGTAAAGCAACTCAACTTAACTATAGTACTAAGAACCAACATATAAGTGGGAAGGGATGACATAAATAGAACCCCCAATCCCTGATGAACCCAAGGAGGTATCATTGACTGAGAAACTCTGCCTCTTTCAAGGCCACTAAAGTTTCTGTAGCTTGGAATTCTGTTTCAAATGATTATAATAAATTCACCATATTGAACCTCTACTGTAAGACAGTAAGTCAAAGATATTCTTACCAGCCCCTTAAGTCTTACAAACACAGGTCGATTGTCCAAGACCTCATTTACTTTAGAGGATACACTCTGGATAAGAACACAAACATTATGTTATGTTATAGCTTCTATGAGAAAATCAATCAAATATGTTTAGCAGAGTACCTGCAAAACCTCAACAGCTGCTTGGACACGTTCCTTTTTCCACAACTTCAGCATTAGTACAGTCAAGTGAAATGTTTTTGGTTTAATAAATATCGATTTTTCGATTCCTAAGTCTGCCAAGGAAAAAGTTCACAAGTGTCAAACATGTAGTCTGAAGGATAAGTACAAAGAAGATTTGGCATGATATGCAAGGATATAAATCAACAGATCAGATTACAATGATTGATGTATATGGTTGCAAGTTGCAACTGAGCTATTTGAGTGTTTGACTCAAAAGTTTTAACAAGATGGTTAGAGTGATCACTGGATATGAGCTATGAGAAGGCTTTGCACTTATGGTCTTGTGCTGAAGTGAGTAGATAATGCAAACATATGATACATATCAAGTGTCATTTCAATGGATTTGCCTATCTACAGATCAAAAGTTTGTCCATGTCATGATGATAAGAGCAATCACTTGGACCACAACAAAGATATAGCAATGTAAATTTGTGAAGCACAGACAAATCAACTAATTGATGAGCAGAACTTAGGAGAAATAACAATATGTTTACCTGATAAAGTAGAAGACTTTGATGATTTAGGTGCATAGCTTACAAGAGGTACATCTATAGATACATTTACGTGCTTTGTGTCCTCTTCAACTTTTACGGTAACAGCAACATCAGGAGCGTTTTCTGGTTTATTGATTTTATCTTCATCCTCTTCACTAGAAACGCCATCCATAGTCCCATCTACATCTTTAGGATCACTATCACCAACACCCAGTATGGTGCATTGAAATCCGGTAAGCTTATCGACCAGTTCAGGGTATATAGCTAATGGAAGCGAGATGAAATGAGAGTACTGGAAAGATGGGCTCTTAACAGCCTGTTGTCACAGCAAAGTAAATGATGCAATTTATTATAAATGTTTCATATAGTAGATATATTGTTGGAAGAATCTAGTTATGCTAGAAAAGAAGCAGCAATTACTACATGAGAACAAGAAAAATTCTTAAATAGTGAAATAGTAGGGGAGAATAAACCATTCCAGAATAATTGTAATCATGTAAGAAAAAGAAACTCCAAAAAAGAACGAGCATCCTAAATTTTCTTTCTCGTTGATCATATTCCAAAAAGACTGTCAGGTAATACTGCCCATAGTGTTCCATTATACTCCTAGCATTTAAATAGAAAGTTGTTAAACAACTCAAATATACAGTAAATATACCGACCCATGAAAGGTCAATTTTTACATAATTGTAACTAGCCCACATTATAGAAGGAATTTATATCGCTATTTACTTCTATACATACAGTTTAGTACTCCATTCGTTTGGGATTAACCATCTTAAATGAAAAGTCAAAAAACAAAATTTGTAAACTTTGACCATCGATTGTGTAAAATTTATATTTAGTTTAACTGCGTAATTGCATCTTTAGAAGGAATACTCTTGTGCAACTGTCTCATGGTGAGAAAACCCAATTTAGAGGTGACATAAACCAGTTTAGGAGTGACATTCTGAGTGTTTTTATAAATTTACCAATGTGACTTAACAATTTAAGAGGGAAGAATTTTGCTAATTACCCCTCCCTTGATATCCAAAAATGAATCTTACACATGAACAGCAAATCGACAATGAACAAATGAAACAAAGGCAACAACCATATACATTGCTTCAAAATACTTCAGTTTCCACGCAAAAGATCTTTGATGACAAATTACTAACCTCGTCAACTGTAGCTTGGATTTTCTCTGAAGCTTTAGTGACAACATCAACAGATTCGCCTTTGATTACTGCAATAACAACCAGATATCAATTCACAGATGTACAGAAACTGATTTCTTCTTACCTTATGTTATTAGAAACACGGACATAATCAGACAATGAGAAGAAAATAAAATAAAATAAAACAATATTTTCAAACTACTCTTTCTTGGCTAAGAAAGGGATTTGTATCTTTTGGATGAGTATCACTTGTATCCAAGCTACAATGGTAGGCTACCTGAGGTGCTTTAGCAACGCTGCATTAATTTATCTGGCTGAGTTACAGTTTCATGGCAGGTTACAGTTGTCTGTGACGAAAAGCAAGACAGCATTGAATATATTGCAGGATTTCCTACACAAACAAATTTCTAATACAATTTTACTTCGGAGAAAGAGTAAGTGGTTTTCAAGTCATGAAATCTCAAGCTGTGGTTTGCAACCTAACCAGACAGAAAGTGCAAGCTATAGATTCCTAGCTTTTTTGTCACAGAGCCACTGGAAATCTGTGTATTTGCCAGAATGAAAAATTAACTCAATATCTGGGAACTCATCATCAATTTGAGAAAATGTGATGCAATTGCAGTTGCTAGTCTACGCAATACAGCTCCACAAAAGGAATTTCAGTAGCTTATATTGATGGAAAGCTGCAATCACTTAATTACATCAGTTCAAAATGATGATTGAAGAATCTAATTAAACTAAAAATTGTTGTCAAAGTTATCCTAAAATAGTGATCAGAAAAGCTAACTAAGCATAGGGCCTCAGATGATCATTTGGGGTTCTAGTAATTTTGCTTAGAATGATTAGTCAATTTTAGAGCCAGATAAAGATTTACAGCAAAGATATAAATTGTTAGGAACTCACCAGCAGCCTTCATCTATTTAAAGAAGAATGATGTTATTTGTTTATTTGTCAGTTTTGATTGTACATTTCAGATTTGGATTTGTTTACTGTCAGCTCTTTTGCTCCTGAGAGAAAGGAAACTCGGCAAACTGGTCAGCATTAGCTAAACAGAGATGCCTAGGCTTTTCTTTGGATGTCTACATCACTCAAACAGGATTCTTAAAAAGTTGATCCATTGGATATTAGTACCACTCATACGGTGTTACTCAATCCTAAAAGTAGTGATCACATAAGCTTTGGAATAGTTTCATTAGAGTGATGATGTGACTTCAAATTTGGGATTTCAATATCCTAAGGAGTCTGTTTGGATACATGGATTTCAAATTCGGGATTTGCAATTGATCCAAATACATGACCTTTCATGAAGGCTCAAAATTTGAGAACTTCACAAGACATTTCACCACCTTGTCACTGGAAATTCTCCCTTTTCTTCCTTTCCTCCCTTGGCTAGTAGAGCCTCGTACATTCTACAGCACTATCATACTAGATGTGAAGGCCAAATTATTAAATGAATCTGGAATTTCAAGTGCAATTCCCAGGCACAAAAAAGTGATATTTGTTTATATTCTCTTAAAAGTTCTGATATCTCATTTCTTAAATCAAAAACGGTTCTGTTGTACATGACACTTGTTGCTTGGTAGTTTGATTATTTGTTATTTGTCTCCTTATTAAACAAAGACAAGACAAGAATTCCTATTTCTCATACAGCCCAAATCTCATATTGAAACTGATGCAAATGGGTTCAGTTGAATCCAAGAGGAATCAGAAGGAAAGTTGTTTCTACTGTGAAATCTAGGAACCAACATTATACAAGACTCGCAAAAAGGTCAAATCCTGATTTGATGAAAATCAGAATAACTTAACAAAGAAAGTGAAGGGTGATAAAGAAAGCTACTCATATGCAGTGCTTGGGACTGTTATGTAGGGGGAAAACACCATCATTGCCGCAACGGTCACAACATAGCAGAAAAGGTAGTTTTATGTGAATTTTGCGAACTATTCTATCAGCCAAATCAGTGTATCAGTTGTTTGTTGACTGTATTTATCGGTTGTATCGGCTGTTTTCCACTATGTATCGGTCACTACAACCAAGTAATAATTTGACACTTCCCATGTTACAGCATTACTTATCTAGTTAGGTCACATTGGCAAGTTCAGAAACTAAACGTATCAGCCAACATGTTGCCTATAGGCCACTATTTGGTTCCCTGTATTCATAACGACAGTACCCTCCAACCCAAATTTATTGTAGTTTCTACATGGCATGCATTCAGCCTTTAGTATGTGAGTAAATTCTTCTTCCATCCACCAATGAACGTCCATTTTGCAAAATGTTTTTGACAGTAATCATCTTCCCACTCAAAAATGCACAACACTGAACATTCAGTTTCCAGTATTACCCTTCCATGGAAAAGTTAGGAAATTTAAGACTATCAGTCATCTTTTTCTTTATCTATATCTAATTCTTATCTCAAGAAAGAAGGCATATAGTGAAGGGGTATACAGACAATATACTAATTCATTAAGTTACTGGGAAAACTTTCTTTAAAAGTGTGCTTTTTGCGAATGTAATATCAAATGTGGAAAGAAGTAGGGTAGTTTGACCACCATGGATAAGAGGACATCATTATGGAACATGATTAAATGACGAGACAGAAAGAGAGGTAATTGTTTTTCACATGAAGGAAGTGTTTCTTTTTTGCACGAAGAGTGTTTAAAAAAAATGTACACAAACAAAGATATAGTGAGGAAATAAAGAAGATGAGCTAACTTGTAACTACATGCTCATATACTCAACATTTAGGTTATCAGCTCAAAAGACTTCATCAATCATCTGTATTATAATGTACAAGAGGAGGAGGCAAGGAGCTCTAGGCAATTTGCAGGACTCAAACATGTTCAGCCCAAAATAAATAAATAAATCTGGACCTCCCAATTATTTTATAATTACTTCAGATATTGGCTGAATGGTAAAACATTAGTCACTCCACTAGTAATCAAGATCAAAGAAACATACCAATACAATCCTCCTTTTTTGATGTTGGAAATATTATCTTTACTCCCATTTCCTCCTCAAAACGTTTTTGTGTAGACCCACTATCAAGTAAAGTTCAAAGGCCATTGGATAAGATAGAAGCAGATAGAAAATATAGGATGTTAAAATTACTGTCAAATTACAGATAAGTCGCGTGCAGAATTACATACTCTTTTCCTCTGATGAAACGCATGACAGAAGCACCTATCTGTGATAAAGAAAGACAACTCATCAAGGAAGAATGACAGGAGACAACATCAATCAACAAACTAAACAGCACAGCACCAAGGAAGATACTCTAGTGCATAAAGAAGTTATGTTCTAAATCATGGAACTTTACACATTAATCTGTCAAATTGCAAAATATATTCCTTTCCCATATATCATGATCCCTTGTCACACTTGTATCAATACTTGTCCAAATTCAGGATTTTGGATATGCTAATAGGGCAGTAATGAATGCCCCAACATGGATATGACTGCTTGTACAATTTTAAAGACATACAAGAACGACTGCTTAGTTATTCATTTTATCAAAAACATTAATACACCATTTATTCTATTTTTTTTGGTGATAAGAAAAAATTGTATATGCTCTATATGAAACAAACTATGAAACAAAATTTTCTATATATGCTCTATTCTCCCTCTCAGGCATAGCGGATAACCAGTTTGATTACCAATTATAGACTTAAAATTTTAATTAAAAAGTCATCATAATTAGCAGATGAATTGAGCATCAACCTTCAAAAGTAGGCCACAACCATTTGTACAAGCACAAATTAAAATCTTATACGCTTCCATAATAATACATATAGAAAGCTTTTAGATCCAAAGCATATACATAATCTTCATGGCCCAAAAGGATATAAAAAAGATGTTTACATCCAAGACTTAAGAGCGTAGTAGAATTAAACAGAAACAAGACAATCCCTCAGTCATAACCCGAACTCCCGAAGAACCATAGCAAATTCCCACAACCATGACGCTATTCTAGAATTCTTTCCCTTCAAAACACCAAGAAAGGCAAGCATTACAGCCATGTCAGGGTACCACTAATGGTGTAATCCTTAAGTCTTCTCTTAGCAACATTAGTTGTATACTTGTATATCAATGCTTAACAAGAAAGGTGTATTTCCTTGGGCGGTGCACATCAAAATCCCACATAATAAGCAGACCAAAAGTAACAGCGGCTACAATCCTACCTCCACTGAAACAGCATGCTTTTCCTTGGCTACTGTTGATGTTGTTTCAGCGTCTTCAACTCTACAGCTGTTTTGCACGGCAGATGTGGTTGCAGAACTTCCTAGAATATCTTCAGCATCCTTTAGTTCATCATTTTGGCAAGTGAAAGTTGGATTAGCCACCACTCCTTCAGCTTCAGCAAGTGTATTTTCAGCTAGCAGGGAGGAAGAAGATATAGTTGAATCAGCTATTTCCCTAACCATGGATGCAATGCCGTCCTCATGCGCACTTGGTTCATTGACGGCATTATCTTCAGACTCATCTATTACATCCCCCACTAAACATTCTGCACATTCATTCATACTTACAGTTTTAGTAGACATCTAACGATACTAAACTCTTGAGCACTAAATTTCATCAGAGCTTGAAAAGTTGAAAACTATCCATATTATTTGCTCCACTTGCAAGTTAAGTGAGGCAAACGCTCATCATTCAGCCATTGTTCTATGACTTGAGTGTCACAGATTCTGAAGTTTGATAGGAGAGGTGTTTCTATGCTATGATGGCACATATAGGGTAAACAGAGCCAAACCCACCTAAACTTGGCGCACGTGCAAGTGCTGGCAGATTGTATGTGTGTTGAGAGATCTTGGGATAATGGGAAATCAAGGGAAGCATTATGGAGAGCCACCCAACTTTTAACTGGTATTCACTGGTTATAGGAGCTGAGCTCTTCTTTCTTTTTTCATATTCTGAAGTGGTGGGAGCAATGGTAAGGATGAACTGTTTCACTTTAACAGGAGGGCCATGTACAATAGTCACATCAACCATTGAACACGAAGGCACGATATAGAAGACAAGCTGTGAAAAAGAATAGCCACCGACCACCAAAAATAGGTTTTAGTCTTTTATAAAAAAAGAATGATTCTCAAGCTCAAAGATCGGGTTTAGGTGTGGATCCAAAGATTGGACTCATCTATTTTATTGATTTTTTTTTTTCTTGTTGCGGTGTAATTTGAATCGTCCAAGTGTGATATCATATCCTAGTGTTCGAGGATCCGACACATATACTTTTGTTGAAATAAAGAGTCAGATTAACATAGACAGGTGCTACACACTTGCCCCTAGAAGTTTGTTTCCATGGTGTTCTCTTTATATTTACCTCTTGTATATCTTAGCCTTGGAAATGGTTGAGGATCAGATTTTGGGGGGACAATTGGAGAGAGGGAGAACCCAGTACGAAATATCCCCAGTTGTCTGAGTTCTTTTCTACATATGATTAGTCTTCAAATTTACATTTACGAAGGTCCTTGAATGACTGCAAGGTGGAAGAGCTTGCTTCCCTGCTAGGTGTGTTTGACAACTCTTTGGCATGATGATCATAGAGTGTGGGTAGGCTATTCTAATAAGACATTTCTTGCAAGTCCTTTCTGCATTCTGCAATACACTAGCGTTCCTTGACAATTTCCTCAGTTCAATTGCAAACGCTCTCTAGAAAGTGAATACACTCTAAAGGTGTGGGTGTTCATGAGGACATTTACACCAAGAAGGGATTAGCACTCATGAAATTGACATGTGTTAACTGCAGTGGCCAGGATTAGCTATTTCCCTCGATATGTGCATGCTTGTTTTGCTCGTATTGACATATTGGCGCACATTTTCGTGCTATGTGAGGTGGTGAAAGTTCTTTAGAGTAAGTTCTTTGGCGTGTTTCGGGAAGCTTGGGTGTGCCCATCTACGATTTTAGAGTTCTTCAAGTTCACTAAGCAGGCTTGGGTGTGCCCATCTACATGTGTGAAAAACTAATTACCAATTTTAACTCATTCCACGTACATTATTGCACAAGGAACACACAGAATTCCAAAACCACCAAATAGTTTATGAGAAGAAATCAGTGTATTGAATGGCTATATTGTTTAGATTACTATACTTGCGCAGCAAACCAATTACCAAGTTTGACTGATACCTCCCAGTCCACATAATTTGCACAATAAACACACAATGGGCAGATGAACTATCAACTATCAATGTGCTCACATCAATCTACTTTCTCACTAAACACAAGTGAAAGTTGTCTAATAATAAGTAGAGTAATAAGCAACACTCTACGTAATTCACGCATCTGAAAAATTTTACAAGTTGCAAAACATAGCATCTCAGCAACCTCACATGTTGTCACATGCGAGACGACAAATGAGTCCCAGGCTCATGCTAGTCCTACTAGAAATAGAAAACAGCAAATAGACTCAAAAGTACTAAAGCTATTAATCACAAAAAAAACAAAAGCAAAAACAAAAAACCAAAAAAGAAAAGATGCTAGGAGCAAGGGCATAATGCTAGAAAACCAACCTTCATTAGAACTGGATTGAGTACTGACTGGTCTCCAAACAGTATTAGCTGATTTTCTCTTTTTGTTCCAACCCATTGGAAACTTAATAGTAATACCCTTTGGCACACTTTGTTTGCTAATATAGCTTAAGACATGGTAACAATGGTATCCCTGAACACATAATTGCACAAAAGCTTAGTTGACGAAAGAACCCGTAATCTTTCTGAGCAAAAACAGAAAAATACTGACGCAGAAGCTAATTGCTAAAAGTGAGTAGTCATACAACATACAGAACTATTTTTCTTATAAAACCTAACCAAGCCCTAATGCACATGGTTCGGTGAATAACCATTAGTTTCACATTGAAAGTAAGACCATTACATATATGCGGCATCTGTATTTTCTTTCTCTTTCATGTAAAGCCAATATGCCAAATATACACTCTTGTGGTACACATATTCTGCCCATACTAATCCTCGCTCGATCCTTTGAATGCACCACGGAAAACACTAGGTTTTTTCTTTGAGATGTCTAGTTAGTGAAGCAACCCTTCAATCGAGGCCTCAGCAAAAAGAGCAATATGCTTGACAGTAAAACAAAGGGTTACTGACTAGCCAAAAGAAAGGCTCTTCCAAGCTCACTCAGCATATCATTGTGTATATGCTAATTTAATCATCAAAAGTCAAATTGAGCCAGCAATAATGTCAAGCTAAAGGAAAGAATTGAACTTCCCTACAAAAACAAACTCATCCCATTACCCAAAACCCAAATAATAATCAACCCACTGTGAAATCTCAAGAATGGGTCTCAAATTTTTGAACAAAAACCAAAAATTTCTCAAATAGAAAGTTCCATTTCCCAATCAAGTCTATAGTAAATTCGACAAAATTCGATAGCATAACGACTTTGAAGAATAGGTTACCTGCAATTGCCCAGTAAGATTGAAAATGATATGAGAGCTTGCGAATTGACACGCTTGTGGAAATCTGCGAAATAGGAGTGAGGGAAGAAACCAAAAATGGATTTGGCGCCGATAAGTGAAGCAATGAAAACAAAAAAAAACTGTAGTCAAGTGAGGAACAGAGGGTTTACGGGGAGTACCTGTAGAAGAAGGTCTTGGAAGCAATCATTTGTATCAATGTGTCTTCAACACCGGATGAATAAATAAATTAGGTACTCTAACTACTAACTAGTAAGGCAGAGAACTTGAGATTACTCATTAATCTTTTTTGGTTGGTCCCCTTTCTCTTTTTTCTCAATAACGTGGGGTGGGTAGTGTAGTGGCGCACCTGTCGCTCAATAGGGTTATATAGTAGGTTATGAGTATAATAATATTCTTATGAACAACTATAGGAATGTATTCATAAAATACCAATATCAAACTTTAACTATGAAGTGTCCTTAGCCACCACCAATGAATCTAATAGGGGGTTCATATTGATATGATTTGAACTAATTAGCTACGTATTTGTCTTAATATTTTGCAAGGCAACATATAGCGTATAAAATGGAAAGTACACATCAATAGAAAGAACATAGATAGAAAAGATGTGTAAATAGTAATAAACCAATATTAGTATGAAAATAAATAGTACTCCTATTAAATTAGGCATGATTAAAGAAAAAAAATGAATATAAGTGGAGTTACAAATTCAAATGGTAAAAGGAAAATCAAAATGAAATTGTCATAATTTCTAATATATACTAATTCAAGTGACTTTACTAGTTAAGTCAGTTACTAATAGCTAAGTCATCTATTAATGGTGCGTTTATTTCACCTAATTCAATCATATTTTAGTTCAATTTAGATTAATAATTTATCAAAAAATATTAAATTGAAGAAATTACTTATTACAAGTACTATTAATTCAATGCCCAATAGTTCATTTTTTTAGATATTTTCAGTTATACTCAAGGCACCTACACTACTTTTTAAAAAATTAAATAAAAAAATAATTTCAAAAAAAAAAAAAAAAAAACTCAAAATAGTACTACAACTCAAAAATCTAACACTCGGCGGTTAATTGCACCCCGATGTGTTCCCAAATCTGAGATTTTCACTCTCTCTCCAATCTCCCCACCACTTCACTCACTCACTCACTGCCACCACCACCGACCCACCCCAAAATGGAGAGAGAGGGAGTGCTAGAGCGGATGCACTCAACCCGGCGAGCAACATCAGGAATGGACGGCAGCGATGAAAACGACGACGACGACGAATCAAAGACGAAGAAGATCATCCCTTTCACTACTCGCATCGTCAATTTCATCTCTCGCAACGGTCTCTTATGGCCTTGTCTCGCTCTCGCCTTTGTCGTCTTTTTGTTCACTTCTTCCGTCGTTTTCTATACTCGCACCCTCGTTTGCGTCGCTGATTCATCGTCTTACCCTCTTTCTCGTGCTGGGTGGTTCGGCTTCGATGGGCTCGATTCTGATTTTGGATCGCTCGGTGTTCCCTGGTGTAAGCTCCCCCCTTTTCTCCCTTTTTGTTGGGTTCTGATTGATTGAAGATGGATCTGGAATTGGTTGATTTTGATTTGTGGGTGTTTATGAAATTGGATTTTGGTATCTGGGTGTTGATTGTTTTGGTTCAATTTGCTAGATCATGTATGTGGGTCACTGGGGTGTCCTATGGATGGATGATTTGGTGTGGGTAAATTTTGTGTTTACTTTGAGAGGAATGGAATCAAATGGTGTTGCTTTTTTAGTATTATTACATTGATATGGGCATTGGATCTGAAAGCTTGAGTTCTCTTTTGAATAAGTTACATGTAACTGTACTTCCAATTTGGTAATGCAGATAATGGTTTCTGCCTTTCTGGGCAAAAGAATTGAATAGAAATGGTTAACTGTTGTAGTAATTACACTAGGAGTTTTGACAGTACTGAGTTAATTAGCTTCACAGTCACAGAGAACTATTTTTGTGTGCCTTTTCCAAAAATAAGTCTTTCTAGTTTCTATTTTGGTTGTTCCAACTATTTTTGTTTTTGAAATTGACAAGTGAAGATTTAACATTTTCATATGCTCCATTTTTCTAAGACTTCTTCACAAAATGGAATATGGAGTGCTTGGTTATTACTACATCTTCAAGTATCTCTAATTTGCGAATAGCTGATAATAGTGGTGGAGCAGGAATCTTTTTTCTGTTTGTTTGTTTCTTAATCTTATTTAGGGCCGGGAGATTGGGGTGGGAGCCCTGTTTTGCAAATCATCTTTTCAATAGTTGAATCAGCAATAAGAGAAGTGGAAAATGAGAGCTTCAATCATCAGAATTTTTTCGCTTAGGAATGATAATCAATGAGTCTGTCTATTGTTTATTATCCGCTCTCTGTATAACAATGGGAAAATAGGGGGCGGGGGCACCAAGAGCTTCATTGTTCAGATCCTTTAGCACAGAAAACAGATTGAACGAATCTATATTGTCGTTTACAGGCTCTCTAGACTTACTGGAAAAATCCATTAGCTACTGAAGTTGACTGCTGGGTTAACAAAATGGTCATAAGAAACCTGTAGAGGGAGAGTTGAGTTGCCGAGGTGGCTTAGTATCTGCCTTGGACTGTTCATCCTCCAACATGGAGTGTTATACTAATACAATAGCGGTGGCTTAGTTGGTTCCTGTTTGAACTTGACAAATTGATTCGTCATTTAGTCTCGGACTCTCTATTAGCTAGAGAAACAACCCCGGATCCACCTATGTAGCCTTAAACCCTGTTTTCAGCACAATTGGCATTGGATCGTCGTCGTTATTTTTAGGTTTATTGGTCGTACACAGCTCAACTGCATTAGCAGGGTATATGTCATGTTCTTCCCCTCTTATTGTCATATTTTGCCGATTTTTTGAATAAGGTGCAAATTAGCCCAAAACTACGACCTTGCCCCCGTCTCTTAAGTTTCCATCTCCTCTTTACTCGCATCTCATTAGATAAGGTGCAAATTAGCCCCAAACTACAATCTTGCCCTCTGTAGTTTTATCGCTCTAGTTTCTATATTGTCGTTTACAGGCTCTCTAGACTTACTGGAAAAATCCAGTTGTTACTGAAGTTGACTGCTGGGTTAACAAAATAAGAAACCTATCAGATCCTTTAGCACAGAAAACAGATTGAATGAATCTATATTGTCGTTTACAGGCTCTCTAGACTTACTGGAAAAATCCATTTGTTACTGAAGTTGACTGCTGGGTTAACAAAATGGTCATAAGAAACCTATAGAGGGAGAGTTAAGTTGCCGAGGTGGCTTAGTATCTGCCTTTGACTGTTCATCCTTCAACATTATATTAATACTATAGCGGTGATGATTTAGTCTTTAATCTATGTTTTTAAAATTTTAAATAAGTGCTCATCATTGCAGTTCAATCTAGCAAGAGGGAATACCTTACTTACAACATCATAACCTTTTTAGTATGTAGTAATGCAATTCTTCAAATTGTAATAAATTTACTATGATGGAGACTGGAGAGAGATGGGAATAAGTGGCAGTCAGACTTGGTATGTCTGTTGCTTATTAGTTTAGGACACTACAATGTAAATTTTAGTAATCTATGTATGCTTCACCTCCATTCCTATCGATTTATAAGCCCAAGCTAAATTGGCTATTAGAGTAACCTCCATAACTACCAATTAATTTGTAGCTTATCCCTGATATCATAAACATGATTTGAATTTCACTCATCAGAAAATCTGGAAGATGGAGCTGCAGCATTCTTTCAGGCGTTTTGTTTCTCATACTTTGTGTAGTTTAGTTTCCCTGTTAAGTCTTTTCATGATTTCTTTCAAGCAAGTGCTGGGTTTGCATAGTCTCCCATCTTGTCCTGATTGTGCATAGTTGGTTATTTGGTTGACATTTACTTATTGATGCCATATGATACCATACTAGTACCGGATTACCCTAGTGCTTCCTTATGAGGGTCCCACCTATGGTAAGGTAAGGGAGTTTGATGTAAACAACAGTGCCCTAGCAATTACAATCCATTAGACCCTTAATCTGGCTGTTGCGGTGTTGCCACTTCACGGTAAATAACAACATTATAGTTTAATGAGTTATTTTTTTATAAGACTATATGATCTGTAGCTGAAAAACTGCCAGTTGTTAACCATTACTCTTTCTTGTTAATAAGTTAATTCTTTTTGTATCAAGTTATATATATCACCTGAAATTGATCTACGATTTCCACCAATTTAATTGTTGTTGTTGGCAAAAGGCAGATCGAAACATGGAAAAACTGTGGAATGGACATCCAAGGATCTACTCAAAGGTTTAGAAGAATTTGTGCCTATATACGAAACACGTCCAATCAAAAACAACCTGCATGGGATGGGATTTGATCATAGCTTTGGGCTTTGGTTTATTGCACGATGGCTGAAGCCAGATCTCATGATCGAGAGTGGTGCTTTTAAAGGACATTCTACCTGGGTACTGCGGCAGGCTATGCCGGACACCAGGATAATATCAGTTACACCCCGCCATCCTGAGAAGTACCTAAAAAAGGGTCCAGCTTATGTCGATGAGAATTGCACATACTTTGCAGGGAAGGACTTCGTGGATTTTGGAAATGTTGACTGGAAAAGTGTGATGAGGAAACATGGGGTTACTGATCTAAGTCGAGTGCTTATATTTTTTGATGACCATCAGAGTGAATTGAAAAGGTATGGGCTTTTTTTTATGAGCATTAGCACACAAGGACCCTTTTGTTTTTTTGGTTGCACCTACCACAATGATATTTTGTTCTTATACTATATTTCCCGTTGCTCATCAGTCATTAAGTTACTAATGAGAGGTTATTTTCTTGTCCCACATTCTTAATGACAGATTGAAGCAGGCGCTGAACGCTGGTTTCAGGCATATTGTCTTTGAAGATAACTATGATACTGGGACTGGAGATCATTATTCCTTGAGACATATTTGTGATCAAACTTATATAAGAGGTACATTCTTTGCCTTGTTGCCCTTAATTTCATCTGTTCTAATGTCTCTTTCTTATGCATCACGTTGAAGAATGCAACTATCCGCTCATCTTGCTTGCCTTTTGGAATCAAATGGGCTTTTTGTTGTTGGTTAATGATTTCTTGTGTAGAGTTTTGTTTGACTTTCTGCTTCTTGTGAGGGCAATGTAAATGTATCTTCAGAGGAAAAGATAGTTATTGAATGGTGACCTTTGATTCTTATAGGTGGTGGCCACAGTTGCTTTAGAGAAAGTGATGAAGCAAGAATAAGAGCTAAACGTAAACCATTTTGGGAGAAAGCAGTCGATATCGATGAACTATGCGGGGACAGTGAAGCTTGGTGGGGAGTGAGAGGGTATATGCGCGATAACTTTAATCACAGCAACAAGTTAATTTCCTATTCGGAGCATTTCCAGAATAGCCGATTAGTGGAATCAGTTTTAGATGTTTATTGGGAACTCCCACCGGTGGCTGGTCCATCTCTCACTCACCAAACAAGATACGATCCTGCACGCTCCGTGCCCCCAATTGTTGAAGATGGTCGCTATGGCTTATTCCAAAGGCTTGGCCTTGGTCGTTTCGATACGTCCGTATTTAATGGATACACCCAGATGGTATATGTTCAGATTTCTAAACCCGGATCATAGATTTGTCAGAGATAGGTCGAGTCAGAAAATCTTTTCTGTTACCTTTCAGGTATTTGTAGTGCGCACTCTTGCAGCTCAGCTTGGTCATTCAGTAGGAATGATGGTTCTCTAGTTTTGCCTTCCACAGCCTTGCCCACAATCCCTTTTTCTGTTCAATTTTTGTAATCATAGCTTTGACAGTTTGATTTTTTCTTGAACTACAAAGTCATTTAAATAGTCAGTTGTAATTGATATCTCCAGCAATGAATATGTTGATATACTTGCGTGTTTTTCTTGCTTTCAACTGCGTCTTTTAGTTAGGCATGATTTGCAAGATCCCCAATCGTCTGAATATCGACTTGTGGTGTGTATTACAACTGAACTTAACTAACACAGAAAACTAACATCTACCCCTCGAAAGAGAATGGCTCGTCTACTTCTCACCAGATAATAAACAAGTTTCCAAACTGGTGTATAGAATGGCTCGTCTACTTCTCACCAGATTCAGTATCAGGTAAACAGAAACATGGTGAAGCCAGCCAACAATCCACCAAGTCTTAGTCGAGTAAACGACAATGCTAGCTTAAACAACTTAAGCAAAAGACATTAATCTGCTTGTTGGATGTCTTAGAGGAGTGCTAACCATAATAGGGCGGCTGTTAACCTGCGAACCTTGAGTTAGCCGGAACGGTCAGTTGTTGAAGATGTTGTTCATTGAATTGCTTTGCTACTGATCAAGTATTCTGTATCATCATATGCTTGTATAAAAGAAATCATAAGCGCAATTCTTGAGTTGTGGCGGTGGTGGGGGTGTTGATTCTATTAAGTACTAATTATACATGTATGTTCTTGTCCACTCAAAAATAAATATATAAAATAAAATTATACATGTATTTTCCAACTTTATCACTTCCAGGTCTTTCCAATTACTCCCTCCATTCACAATTGAAGGTTACGCTTTGTGTGAGTTGCGGATTACAAAGCGTAACCTTCAATTGTACTATTCAGATATTCCTTGTACAAAGACGAGCAAGTGGATATTTGTGCCGGGACCCTTTGATTGGCGCCTCCCCAGCTGCCATGCTCTACCTGAGGCTGCTAGAAGAACTAGAAAGTCCGAAAAAATGTGGGATCCTGAATGTCCCCCTAGCAAAAAGTTGGCTGCAAAACCTGTATTAATTTGTCGTTCGGAGTGGTTGGCAAAGATGTTACAATGTGAGAAAGCTCATCTTTCAACTATTCTGGGCAGCCTTACAACGAAGGGGTGATCGAACCCCCGAGGCGTTGCACAAGCTGATTACAGAAGAAAAACAACTACTGACATATGCAGCTGCTGTTGTACTGTTGCCAAGGCTGGATATCTCAATGACATTCATGATGCTGCTGACAACATAAATGGCAAAGGCTTTGACACAATCTGTTGCACTTTGGAGAGTGTGAAGTCGATGCTCACCCTATTCAACCGCAATATTTTCTACCCGGGATAGAGCTTTGAATGGCACGAGGAGATCCTTAAGGCAATTGAGGAATTGGGTGGGGATCCGTTTGATGAGGAGCAGGTGAACCCCGGACACCCATGACGCTCCGGACACCCTTGACACCCCTGGCTCCCCTTAGTTAATAGAAATAAATTATCGCCGCATAACTCGATGAGAAAATGTTCCTTAGTATATGGGCAATTGCTCCTTACTTAGCACCCACATCACGTGGGCAAATGACCTACGTGAGAAAATGATCCTAGGGATCCGGATTTCGGCCCTATGCTCCTCCCACGTCCCTATGGAGGTGCTCGTGCGTTATCGTGGAGAAATATCCCCCTTCCATTTTTGGGGTTTTGGGACCCCCTTTTGCCCACTTATAACGCACGGTTTTGGACCCTCTCGGGCGCCAGTTCAGTCTCGCCCCGCCGGCTTGCGTGGTCATCCAGGGGGACCCAAAAGGCCCCTTATGGCTCGGTTCATCGTTCCGAGAGGCCTAGCACGCCTCTCACCCCCGTTTTCGCAAGAGAGAGCCCTCTATTCGGGTGGTCGTTACGGGGCCTCCAAGGGCTCTTAGGGACCCGATTTCCGTCCATGGGCTCCTCTCACGTTCCTGCGGGGTGCCCGCGCAATATCGTGCGAAAATATGAAGGTTGAAATTTTTAGGCTCCGAGACCACACTTTTGGGGCCTCCCGGGCGCCAGTTTAGTTTCGCCCCGCCGGCTTTTGTGGTAACTCGGGGGGACCCAAGATGCCCCTTGGTGGCTCGGTTCGCCGTTCCGAGAGGCCTAACCCACCTCAAACCCGCGTTTTCGGAGATGGAACCATTTTTTTGATTGACTATTACGGGGGCTCTGATGTCTCTTACGGACCCCGTTTCTTGGCATGGACTCCTCTCACGACCCTATGGAGCTGTCCGTGCAATATCGTGTAAAAATATGACACCTCAGTTTTTGGGGCTCCGGGACCCCATTTTGTCCACTTATAGCCCACGCTTTTGGGCCCTCTCGGTAGCCGGTCTAGTTTATCCCCACCAGCTTGCATGGTCACTCGAGGGTATCTAAGACGCCCCCTCGTGGCTCCGTGCGCCGTTCCGAGAGGCCTAAGTACCATAACACTCGTGTTTTACTCGATCGGGACCTTGTTTCTTCTGACCAATCCGTGCCCTCTGAGTGCTCTTAATGACTACGATTCCGGCCATGGGCCCCTCCTACGACCCTATGGGGCTACCCGTGCAATATCGCTAACAAATATGACACTCTAGTTTTTGGGGCTCCGTGACCCCGTTTTGCCCACTAGCTCGTGCTTTTTGGCCTCCCAAGCTCCGGTCTAGTTTTGCCCCGCCGGCTTGCGTGGTCACTCGGGGGGACCCAAGAGGCTCCCTCGTCGCTGGGTGCGCCGTTCCCAGAGGTCTAAATGCCCTTGCGCTCGTGTTTTCTCCGATCGTAGCCTTCTTTCGGGTGACCATTCCGAGCACTTATAGAGCTCTTAAGGACCCGAATTTCAGCCATTGGATTCTCCCACGCCCCTATAGGAATGCCACTGCAATATCGTGGAAAAATATGACACTTCAATTTTGGGGGCTGTGGGAGCCGTTTTGCCCACTTATAACCCACGCTTTTTGGCCTCCCAGGCCCGGTTTGGTTTCGCCCCGTCGGCTTGCTTGGTCACTCAAAGGGACCCAAGAGGCCCCCTCGTGACTCCGTGCGCCATTACGAGAGGCCTAAGTTCCCTTACACGTGTTTTCTCCGATTTGGGCATTCTTTCGGGTGACCATTGCAGGCACTTGTAGAGCTCTTAGGGATCCCGATTCCGGCCATGGGATTCGACCACGCCCCTATAGAGATGCCCATCCAATATTGTCGAAGTACATGACACTTCAATTTCTGGGGCTTCGGGAGCCATTTTGCTCACTTATAGCCCACGCTTTTTGGCCTCCCGGGCACCGGTCTAGTTTTGCCCCACCGGCTTGCGTGGTCACTCGGGGGGACCCAAGAGGCTTCCTCGTAGCTCGGTGCGCCGTTACGAGGGGCCTAAGTGCCCTTGCACTCATGTTTTTCCCAATCGGGGCCAGATTTCAGGTTATCATTCCAGGCCCTTCCGAAACTCTTAGAGACCCATATTCCGGCCATGGGATCCTCCCAATCCCCTATAGAGGTGCTCGTGAAATATCGTGGAAAAATATGACATTTTAATTTTTGGGGCGCGGTGAGGGTCACTTTAACCTTTGTGACACTGTCGATGGACATGCCTGGACACCTTCACACCCAGCACCCGGGCATAAGGGCATGCCACCCTGGACATGATTGTTGGTTGGCGTCTAATTACTATATATATGGCTTTAGATTATGATGGAATGAAGTTAGCTGCAACAAATAAAGATAATTGTTTGTATATAGGAAAATTTTCAAAAATGGTAGCCGAGGTTAGAGGTAATAATAAAAAGGGTGCCCGATATTTACCTATTACCATTTAAGGTACCCAACCTTTTGAATTAATTCCTATTTAGGGTTCAATTGGTTGAAATTGTGAAAAGCTCAGTTAGAATTCCTAAACTTTTTGAGAGAATATGCAATCAAATAGAGGTTTGCATTAGAAAAGGGCAAGAGTTTGAAGAGAAATTTTGATCTACTTTAAGAGGGTGAAGTAGGTTGAAAATGATCCACAAAAGGAACAAATAGAGGTTGGAAATGTTTATGGAAGGTCTATGCTTCATTACTTGTTCATGGCATAACTATCATATCAATATTCTTAGAGAGGAGCACACTCGTACAAGTGCTTTGGCTTCATGAATTGTAGAAGTCATGAAGGTAGATTTCAAAGCAAATAATGATATTTGTGTCAACACCAAGAAAGAAATTTGACTCTCAATTCTCATAGAATTTTCATGATATCAACTAATCGGACCCTAAATGGGAATTAATTCAAAAGGTTGGGTACCCTAAATGGGAATAACTAAACGTCATGCATCCTTTTAATTATTACCCCTAACGTCAGGTACCCTTTTTAAAAAATTTCCTTGGATATATGCTTAGCTGCGGATTTTCACATTTGATATGATGTATGATGAGTATGTCCCTTGATCGGGTTTGGTGTTTCATTATCTCTCTATATACCAGATGCTGAACTCTTCCCCATGCTATCCGAGTTTGGGTATTTTTATTTTTTTTTATTTGACAATTATGTATTTATATATCTGTGTCTTTGTTAGTAGAATGATTTGTTTCCTTTGTGTTGGTTTCAAGTTCAACACCGATAGGCTAATATCCGTTCATGTCTCTTTTGAGGCGTAGATGATAGAAGAACGAGATTATCCTGTGGTTACTATTCAGTTTCCCAGCCATTATCATGTTAACTGTAGTTCAATGGTTTATTTCTTCTTCGTTTTGTGAATAGTGATGCTAATCATGCTATCGTCAAATTTATGAGCTCTTGTCCTATTACTACTAATTTTGAGACCAGAGCATCATCAATTTTGTAATTGTATTTATAATTTTTTGACAGAAAATCGCCAATTTGGATTTAATACAGGAGAATTTTCTTAGAACCCTGCAAAAGCCAACATATATTCAGATTTTCTTAGACCTCGCCAAGGTGGGGTTGTTATCGTTATTGTAAACTGTAGATGTGAAAATAAAAATTGTCTTAATCTCCCATCCCGGGCGTAAATCTGAGCTAGAATGACAGACACGGGCAAGAATGAGGTAAAGAACATTTGAGCTAGCAGGATAAATCACAGTTGAATAGCAATTTATGCACACACAAAAGCAGCATATAGATAAAACATACTCCGTCTACAATAATGTTTGTTATCTAGTAGTAGAGCAATAATTTTCACAAACATGGAATATAATCGATCGCACAACAAGCTTCCTAAATTTTCAAAACCTCTTTGAAGGCTTTCCAGTGTTCCACTAGATGCCTCCTCACTTGGATCTCCTAGATGCCGCCATCCTTAGGCTTGAACGTTGCACTTCTTAGCTGCACTTAGGAGCTGAAAGCAACATGATTAAGATGTAATTAGTCTTCACACTTGTCACAGAACATCTCAATTTGCTACGACATTTCAGTGAAGTGGATTTTGAGATAAATGAAGCAGCAAGGCATAAATAAATTTCGTTGTGACAATGACATACCTAGTCCAATGGCTTCTGACCCCTTCATGATTCGGAGCTTTCTGCAGTTCTCTGTGAACATCCTGTTACGAGGGGGAAAAAAAAAAAAAACTAAGCAGTAATTTTATCACAGTTATATTGCTTTGGATCTACGAAAATGTACGAACATTGTAAAAATTCCTCTTATTCGAGAGATCAACCAAAAAGATGTACTAGATATGGAACTCCTAAATCCTGGAGCCATATAATCCATATGATTCTCTCCTTTTATGGTAATTACAAGGCAGTCAATGACAAACAAATATTTCAAGATAGAAACACAAAATTGACCCAATCAGAACAGTAATTTGACCCGACCAGACCAGGTTACAACCTTAATTATGTTAATTGCAATCGGCTAAGAGGGTATTCACGTGAATTACATCAACACTAAGAGTGCAATCTCAGTTAGGATAGCAACTAACCTAGCTGCATCAGTTTGCCACAGTTATATGCTCATCGTGCCCACTACCAAGTACTTGGTTTTCAAGTGTACATATGGTGCCTAGGCACCAGTCCCATAAACTATTTCTACATATGGATGTGAACCAATAATCTCTACTATTCGTCTAATATTGACAGCAGAAACTCTAGAAAAATTAGACATTTTGTGACCACCAGGCCTGGCGAAAAGCCTTTAAGCTCAGTGCAAAGTCTACTATGAAAGCATGATAAGGATTGATAGCACTTACTTCCAAGGGACATCACCAACTAACATCCAATCACCGTCCTTATCTTCGTACGTGAGCACATATTCAGAACTATGGAGATGATCTGTTGACTGACTCTTACTCAGTCCATCACGGCTGGCAGGCACATCAGAACCATACTGACCTGGATCATAGCCGTTATCAACTTAGAATCAATCTTTCATTGCTCAGAAATGATATCATTGCACACGCATTGTACGATGTAGAAACTCATTTTGACTTAGACGTTAGAACAAATTATTTCTAAAAGGTCAATGCTTCCACATATTTACATTTGAGAACAAGCAAAGGTTGCCATTTCAAAGCGAAAAACCAGAAACTGATGCACTATGGATTTCAAGAAGAATAGAGTTTGATGCATCTCTTTTAACTAGTGCTCAATCAGATTTTTCAGACAAAAGCTTGACAAAATCCTTGACACCTAGGAAGACGGGACACTGCCAGCCACGATCCTTTCAGCCTCAATTATAAATTTATAATCCCAGATAAGATAAACTCGATTGTTATAAGTCTTTTCTCATAAATATAAGCATTAGAATAAAATTACTCCTCAAAACCTAGACTTTTTAGTAATATGCATACAACAACAATCCAGAAAAGATCCTACCACGGTAGGGTCTGGGACTCTGGGGACTCTGGGCCCTCGGGAGTGCTCAGTAATATGCATAATCCCTCAAAATCAAGTGGTCAATAGGATGCAGTTCTCAGTTTTCTTGCACAATAAATGGCTACTGGAAACCTTGATATTTGATCATGGAGCCGAAATTATTAGCATTGCTTCGATCAATCGTTACAACAGAATAAATACCAACACAAAGAACAGATCTATTGGGGGCAGAGAAAGAAAAGAGACCTGTTATAAAGCAGCTGAACATCTTCTCAAGTGCCGAAGAGAGTTCCCTATAGTTAATATAGGTTTGGAGGTCAACCTTCCTTAAGTATGGAGCACCATCCATACTAACCTTGACATAGAGGCAAGCTGACACTGACTTTTCTTCTGTTTGGCTATTGTTCTTGGCAGAGGTAGATGCCATGGAGTTCTTCCGGAAAGATCGAATTGGTGGCCATCCCACAACCTGGGCTCTGTTACATAACAATTGCTCAATACTTTTACATACTAGGAGTTACATGAAATGCAGGAAGCTCATTGAAACAGAAATAATCAAAACTTGTCTGTGACTCAGTTGTGAGCTAAACTTTAGAAGCAGCAATACAGCTCCATTGTTTTTACATGACACATGAAGGTAAAAAATGTGGAAATTTACAAAAAGGAACTTCACAATTATGATTTATGAGATGTAATCTCCAGCCAATATCATATACAACTAACAACAACGCCACTTAGAGCCAAAGACACACTACCAGATGTAACAGAAATTGATCCAAAGCAGACTTTTGATTTAATCAAAACCAAAATGTGAAACATTAATTTCTAAGAAGGTAACTGAACATTCACAGCTCACTTTACAGAGGAAATTTGAAGCAAATAAAATTCCAGGAGAACACAGCTTATGAGTTGATAAACAATAGTACAAATGACAAAAGGGCCATAAATTAACAAGAAAAAAATAAAATAAAAAGAGCAACAGCAAACTTACTTGGAAGCTGGGGCACTACCATGTTCATTAGCAGCAGATTCTTCAGGCTTCTTCTCCTGAACAGTTTTTGGAGATGAAGGCACAGCCACTTCTCTAGGTGAGTACAAGACCCCATCTTTACTCAAATTAGTCTGAGATCTTCCATTGATGGATAAAACCCAATTATCAGAACCATCAATAGCATCTGAAAAACCCCTTTTAGCCCCAAAATTACAAGTCTTTAGTGAGCCAATTGAAAGCCCATTTTGGGTTTTCCCTTCCAATTCTTTCCCAAAAAGAGTAACACCAAACCCAGACTTCCTATCAGGTGACTCAGACCCAGGTAATCCTAGGCTCAAATCTGTCTTTAAGCCATTGCTTTTTTCATTAACAATGGAGAAAGAGAGTGATTTGTCAGAGTGATTCTCCATGGAAGGAACCTCTGATAACCCTATGTAATCATGCTCTAGTGGCATAGACATCAAAATTCTCTTTTAGATGACACTCAAAACACAACCCAGATGAAACCAACAAAGACCTTGAAGAATGTGAGTGTTGTAAGAGAGAATAAGTGAAAATGGTTGAAGAAGAGAGAGAGAGATAGAGAAAGAGAGAGAGAGAAAGGAGAGCTCAAAGATATGCCCTTAAAGAAATGGATTTGATGCAGAAAAGAACCTTCTTTGGCCTTTCTGTAGCTCTCTCTCTCTCTTTGTCTAACCTTTTCTAATGATGAATAAGAAAGGGCAAGTTCTGTGCAAAAAAAGGTTAATTAGAAAAAGATTAGCATATGAAAATTAAAATGGCAAAGAAAAAGGGGGAAACCCGGAACAGCAATGTTCCTTCATCATCATAAACCCTTTAGCATATTCTTTTCATTGTTTATTAGTTTTTCTGGGTTTGGACCAGTGTCTTTTTGATTCTTTGTCAACTTTTATTTGAGTATTTAGCAGACAATTAACACCGACAGCTTACTGCAGAATTTCCGGCATAAGTCCCTTTTTATCCGCATTTGGTTCTTAATTTTGTGGTCTTGTTATTATTCTCGTTCTCCTATAATACAATATTTATTTTAGATTATAGAATAGATCAAAATTTTCACATCCATACCAATATCACTTGACTCAAATGTCAATTTCAAATTAAAAGATTCAAGATTAGCAGTTCTTTTTTTTTTTCTTTTTTTTTTTAAGGATACATATTACTCCCTCCATTCTCTGAATAAAGTAATGCTTGGTTTTTCGCAACTCACATAACCAAGCGTCACCTTGTTTGTAGAACGGAGGGAGTACTAATGTGATAATCCTCTACCATAACACGTTCTTCATTCCTTACCGATGTTTTTGCCTCTATAAAGAGCTTAATGCCCCATTTCTATCAAAACCATAACGGGTCTGTTATTTTCGTCTTGTTTTTGTTGCAACCCAACATTCTCCAATGAACCCCATCAACTTCCACCAAACTCTAGCCATAAGTAAAAAGTTACAGCAACTCCCAACGAACTCCAACAAACAATAAAAAAATTTCAACACTTTTGAGTCACAAAAATCAACAATCCTAGCAAACTCCAGCATTCTCCAGCAAACTCCAACAATCGGCAAAAAGTTCCAACATTTTTCAACATTCCCCAACATTCTCCAACTCCAACACTCCAAAAATCAGACGTAAAGAACAGACCTTACGTCCATGTTTCACCCATCTCACTATCAATTATTATGTTGAAATTAACCTTACACTTACTTAAATTAGAGATACCTTTAACTACTCGTCTCAGATTATTACGTTGTTTAGGGTTGCTTTTTAAGTTGATATAAGGGTTGTTCTTTTCGTCTTATTTTAACAATTTCCAACAAACTGCAACAACTTCTAGCAAACTATAGCAATCAGTAAAAAGTTCTAAAAACTCCCATTAAATAATAAAAACGTCAGCTTCAACACCTAATAATCCAAACGTAAAGAACAAAACCCATTTGTAGTAGAAAAAGCACCATTTAGCCTTCTCTTCAGGAAGTATTTCTCTAAAATTTCCATTCATATAAGGGGGAAAAAAGTTGCTTAATCCAAGTAAAAAAAATGTCTAAAATTTTTATTAATTAATTGAAATTTTGACACTCTAAAATTAAGTACTATAGTATGCTAATGCCAATATTATTATACTCCCAAGTCCCCAATTTTTTTTCCCCCTTTCGGCTTTTGCATAATTTATTTATTTCACCTCGGTGTTCGGAAAATTATTACGCTTTCTTCCATCATTAAAGCGACAAACACAAAATTAAAAATAGATCTGACTAGCCATTACCAGACCAAAAACGGCAAAGCCGAAGACCCCCTAATTAGAGTACCAAATTAGCACCAAAAACTTCTCTAATCACTAATTAGTAATTAGCCACCTCCCTAAACGACGAAATTAACTCTAAATAGCTCATAATTATGCTCTTTTGGTAGCTAAAGTGCGCCGCTAACCTGCGCGAAGAGAGAGAAAAATTACAGCTCATGAGGAAGATGATACAGATACAGATACAGAGAGAGAGTGACAGAACGAAACAATGGAGGTCAGAGATTGTACTACCAACTTCAAAGAGACAAAATTAAGTAGTACCAAAAGATTTTGCTCCATCAAACTTTTCTGGGCTTGATCTTCTTTTTCATCAGAATCCAAACAACCACTTACACACACGCTTGCAACCCAACCCCACTTTTGCAGCTCAGGACAAAATTAACCACAACGATTACAAATTATACGCTTTCAATTTGATCTAATTTTAAAAGGGATGATGAAATTGAGATTGGAGAAAGACAACGCAAATCCAAAAACCCTAGAAATTTGAAGCAGTCAGCAAAGAAAACGCCTAATTTCCTGTCATTTTTGTTGTCTTCAATTGCTGTTTTTGAGACTGGATCTGTATCGATGTGGGAGGCAGTAAATGCAGATTGAATCAGCGATGATGGACGTGAGAGAGAGAGAGGGGGTGATTGATTGATTGATTATCCGTTGATTTTGGCGATTTGAGTTGAAATGTGGAGAGAGATTATTGTACGTACCTGAGAGTTACGCATCACTGTGTTGCCGCTATTCATCATGACTGTGTTGCCGGCTAAGTTTTCGGTCCTCCATTGATGCCATTCTTGGTCGCCGGCGACTGCCAGGGGCGGCCCTATGGTGGCAGTTAAAACAGAGCATTGGGAGATGGTGTTGGTGGAGGATAATATGGTTTTAAATTATTTTTTAATTAAGTTAAATAAATAGGATAATTTAAAGAGAAGGTATATAGGAGTATATTTATATTTATTTCTAATTATGGAAAACTTATCATTTTCCATTCTTAATATTTTTTCTTTCTTACCATTTTGTTTCCCTCATCCCAAATTATTTGGTTTTTGTAAAACTTCATAGTTGCATTGTGTTTTTGGTATAGGTTAAACGTGCTTAATTATCCTCTCAATAAAAGAGTTGTACTGAGTATTAGATTTTGTTGAAAACTAAACTTGGGGTAATCACGATGCTATTAGGTTTGGGAGCTACACATCAAAGATTGTCACTTCGTTACCTTTAGCAGCTAAATTATACACACACCTTTCACGGACGTCTTAAGCTTGCTTTGGATTTTCATATAAAGTATTGAAACTAAAATTGATGTTTTAGCCTTGCTCATAATGATAGACAAGTCTGAAGGCGGAATCCATAAAATATGGGTGCTTATTATTATTGATGTTCTAGATTTGCTTAGCACACCTTGGACCATCAAACTTCAACATACTAAGGGCTTGTTCTTTTTAACTTATCTAAGATAAATTTCAATTCAGTTCAATTCAGTTACTGCAACTTATTTTTTATCTCACAGATTACTATTCATTTAATTAAGTTTAGTTCTAATAAGTTCAGTTCAATTTAGTTCAGCTCTAATAAGTTCAGCAGTTCAATTCAGCTCTAATAAGTTTAGTTCAGTTTCAGTTTAATTATTTTCTGTCGTAAAAACAGGCCCTAAGAAGAAAGCCACAGAATCGCCCACATGCATGTTGGCCCAAGAAGCACTTAAAAAAACACAGCCTATGATCATGCAACTTATTAATATTAGAAGAATGTATTGCACACCAGGTGCATTACAACGCACGAAAATACTAGGTTTAAGGGCAATTTATTGACTACTCTTAGGGCTCGCTTGGATTGGGGGGAATAATTAAGTGGGTAATGGAGAAAATTAAAGGGCAAAAGTGGAGGTTGGAGGTGGTGGTGGGAGAAAGATTATGGTGGTGGAAGGAGGAAATTGAAGGATATAGGGTAACAATTACCCACCACCCCCTAGGGTAATTATTCCCCCCGTAAATCTTTCATCTTTCATCTTTCTCCTTCCACCACCTTAATCTTTCCCCCACTATCACCTCCAACCTCCACTTTTGCCCTTTAATTTTTTCCATTACCCCCCTAATTTTTTCCCTCAATCCAAGCGGGGCCTTAGAGTAGCTAATCGGCTATTCATGAAGAATGATCTATAAGGTCCATTATTTATATATTTGTTGACCAAGTTTATATGATTGATGATGAGATTACCCAGTAATTTGGATACTCATAAGTCTAGTTTATAAGCGTTGAGGTTTAAGTGTTAACATAAGGTGCAAATTGCAAATAGTGTCGAATGTAAAAAAGTAGTAAGTGTCGTATAGGTGGTCGTTTAGTTGACAAAATAAAACATGGGAAGTTGCAATTTCTGGGAAGTAGAAATAGTTGAGTTGTTTGTTTAACAAAAAATGTCAGAAGTTGCACTTCCCATGAATTTCTACTTCCCCTAAAATGGGGGAAGTCCCTTACCTAGGGGGCCCTAGGTAAGTGGAAGTTCCTGCAGGAAGTAGAAGTTCCTGCAGGAAGTAGAACTTCCTATGTTCAACCAAACAAGTTTTTACACTTCATGTGAAGTTCCAATTCATATGAATTACAACTTCCTAGGAATTACATCTTCCCCCATCGAACCAAA